>JAJIZL010024674.1:55835-72738 GCA_023969395.1 Amblyomma maculatum
ATATATATTGAGTTCTCTGAATCGCTCTTAAGAAGCTTGAGCCTGCCTAAGCCTGCTTTTGCCGCGCGCACAAGTTAAGCGTTTGTGTAGGTAGTAATCGCACGATAGACGCAATGTGACATGTGACACAGCAGCTCGTTGTGCTTAGAGGCCCGCTCCTCAAGATATCATAGCGGGAAGCCCTCAGTAATAATACGTTTAATTAGACTTTTAGTTAGGCCTCATCAAGGGATGCCTGTAGCGCAGCATCCTCGCACTCGAGGATCTGCCGGTTAAAAAAAAAAAAAAAATGAATATCTGGTCCTCGCACACAGGCGACTGCGTGACGCTGGACAATGCAATAATTTTGGATAGTAGAATGAAATTTAAGAGCTTTGTATGCCTAGAATAAGGGGCAGTGGAATAGAGGCATTTGACGGGAGCGGTGTAAGCGCTCCCGGAGCGCGGATACCGGTCTGCCCCACTTTTCTTAACGAGTGTTTAGTTGGATGCGAGCCATCGAGCGACGAGCAGCTCGCTTGGTCGATTGCTCGAATTCAGTTCTTGCGAGATATTTACCAGTGGTTGTTCATCGTTCGAGCTTGACACTATTATATTCATTCGTTAAGTTCAACGATAGTCAAGAGTCCGAGTGGTTATTAGACCAACGGATAGCGGATTCAACGCACTACTCCAACTGCCACTGACCGATTGAGGCTTCGATAGACGCCGTATTGGACGGTTCGAATACATTACGACCACTTTGAGTTCCTTAACATGCACTGACATCGCACGCTATACCGAGCATTGTGTTTTGCCTCCAGGAAAACGCTGACGCCGAGGCCGGAATCGAACCCTGCTGCACCGGCTCAGTAATTGAGCCGCACATATAATGACATATGCGCTTTCTACATGGTTTCGCCATTAATGATGCATTTAAGGTTCATCTTCGGCGTTCTTTCGTTTTAACAGTAATCTTGGTTTATTGACTGGGTGCGTGGAAATGGGGTCCGTCCTGTCAATAGCTGACATGGCATGACCTTCACCTGCTGGCAGTCGCTGCGCCGTATTCTGTATTCCCCATTTGATCGCGCATCGACCATTGACACAAGCGAAGGTCTTCTACATACGCTAGCGTAGCAGCTAGTAGGGCAGGTGAGTTGCTCTATGTGTGGAGATGGATATCGTGGTTTGGTAGGCACACATGGCAATATTTATGTCCGGCGAGCACACAATTGTTTCCCCGGGAGCGCCATCGAAAATTGTCCACCGTAGCGTAAACACAGCTAATAAAGATTCGAGGCACCGCTTTCCCCCCCCCCCCCCCCCCCTCTTCATACAGTCTCGAAATGAGGTTCTGTGTTGCAAGAGTAACGATTCTTTGCTGTGTTTTTCAAAATATTGTCCCAAAAATATTGTATCGTCGTGTACCCTCTTTACCTTCTACTTTATCATAGTTGGAATGGCCAACAGTTGAGATCAAATTGGCGTGGCTTTCGAGAAATTATTTTTTCAAATCGTTTTTGAAGTTTCTAAATAGAACATATACCTTCCAGCGAAAAGTCTTGAACATCGTGTATCTGGTCTATTGTAAGAGATGACGCTTTGCGAGCTCCTTCAGAGTATGTATTATCCCGCACTGCGAGTGAGGAATGATGAGTAAATATGTTGGTTAATAAAAAAAAGAGCTTTAAATGTGGTAGCAATAGCACTACATAAGCGAAATGTAGGGAAACAGCGGGAGATAACGCTGTAACGTCAGCACCTGGAATGAAGGTTTCGCCTCTATGGATTTACGGCATCCAGCGGTGAACCCATCTGAAAAGGCGACTTTCAATCGAGGAGAACGTCCTTCCAAAATCACATGCGCGTAATTACTTCATTTTTTGCCTTTGTTCCATCGTGGCGGAAGTTCGCTCTCATAAAAGGTTCAGAATGTTTACACAAGCTGTCTACTTTCTGCGGGCTCTTCACCAGGCAAACTAACAACTATAAGCTGGTTACGTTTCGTCTGTCGAACGTACTCCCGTATATTGCTCAGGGGTTACATTTGTAGGACAGCCACTTTTGTAACTAGATATTCCCTTCACGTTAGTGTGATGAAAGTCTTAACAGTGATGATGTATCGAAGCCAGTAAGGAGAGCGGAGTAGCGCAAGAAAACAAAAAACACACACACACAAAAAAAAAACAATAGCTCCCTGTTATGCAGACAGGACTTGAGCCCCGTGAAAGTTAAAACTAGGATTGACTAGTAGAAAACGTCGACATATTGCATAACCGTCATGACATAAATGAATAGCGGTTTACGTTGTCGCTAAAATACCCAGGCTGTTTGGTTCGCTTTTTTTTTTCTACCATTTTTTTCTCGCACCTTTGTTCATGCTTTACATCATTCTTCGCTTTTTCTATTTGTCTTTATGTACAATGGGCGCGCCGAAAAGGTGTATGAGTTTTCCCGGAGTGACCATAAACGTCCAGAATGGATATTATTATCCGAAACAGTTTTCTTGAATGTAGGACCATGCGATGAACTAAAAGGCGGCAGCGCATTCCATTCAACAGCAAAGATGACCTTTTCGAGCGCTTTCCAAGGAAAGCCTTCCGCATGATAAGCTGCAGCTAAACGCACGGGCCACTGTGAACACAGCATTGTGAACACAATGCTTACATTCTGAACACATTGTTTACAATGTGAACACGACATTGTAAGCAATGATTTCTTCTATTGATCGCGTCCATCTATAAAAAAAAGGAAGAACTTCCTATTTGCCTTCTCCGGGAAGGCAATGAAGGAAAGGTAGTGGAGGTCGGATTTAGTGGCACTCCCTTTCACTTAAAAAATATATGAAGTCGCAGAATAAAATTTATTTTTTCTTAAGGGTTCACACCGATCTGCGGGTGGTGAATTCTTGGTTACGCATGAATCAGTTGGATGCCGACAGTAGCCAGGCTCTATATGCTCAAATTATTTTGATGATTGGAATGAGTAACAAAAGAGAACCCAGAAGCAAAGCGAAGTTGTTAATGCTTAACCCTCCGATTTCTTGAAGCAACTTTACTCGGCGCCGCTGCGAAGAAGTCGTTTAAAGTTAATGAATTCCCATCATTTTTCTTTGCCTGAGTCAAAATTTTATTAGGCGTCCCTTGAGGCGTACTGAGCACCAGGTTGTGTGGCTCATCAGTACTTACTGTAAAGGGGAACGATTCGCGTGTTTTCCAGTTATATTTCCCTGTCATAAAATAGATGCTTCGAATAGGGTGCGTGCTGTGATCGCGTTATACGTCTTTCCTCGGCGGCGGTCGCATTCTCTCCCCCCTCCATTTTTTTAGTTCTCCGGAATTACAGTGTGGGTAAACAAATCTCGTTGAGATGACTGTACTTATTACTCCACCTTGAAGATAGCCCTACTCTTATTCTTTGGCAAGGACGATCATCATCATGTGCGAGCGCTTTCTATCCGAAATCTTTGGGCCAGGTACTTTAGTTCCCTTACAGTCGATGCTAATGCTTCGTAAAGAAGCATTTTCTTTGGGGAGATTGCCGAAATCACGCAAAAAGGGCACCAAACGGATGAAACGGGCTAACGGAAAGCGTGCTTTAGCAATATCCCAGGGTGAAAATAAAAAAATAAAATAAAAAGGGGGCTATTCAGTTGCCATGCCTCCATTGATAGAGCTGTAATCGTGCCAATTTCACCCTGTTTACAGAATACTACCGTTCCATACTAACCCGACTGGCCAGTACGCGTACATGGCGGCCTCCCCGGTGCGTCATCGCCGCGACATCTTTCGGGCATTTGCGGAAACGAGCTCGTTTCGTCCCGACAGCGTAGCCGATATCTCCGGTCGCGACGTATACTTATCGGCCGTTATTCCGGCTCGTCGCGTTTGTATGCACCTCACGGCCTATACGTATATAAATTACACGCTTCCGTGGAAAACGACGTGGAAGCGATCGATCTGTTGCCGCGGCGTTGTTGTTTCTTCCTCCGTATTAAAAGCGCGGCCTCAGCTTCGGCGCCGGTCCGGTTTCTTCAGGACGATATTTGCGCCGTCCTTCAAGTGCGTCTCAGTGCGTCCAGCCCGCCCATCTCTGAGTAGCCGTGGAGGCGGCGACGGGAGTACGCCGTAGAAGAAAAGAATTTCGCGTCGCCGTGTATCGACTCCCGTGACAAGGCCGCGCTGGCCGAGGCTTTCGAAGAATGTCATCACTTTTGCAGCGTGATCGATACTGAGTGGGTCGGTGCGCAATTGCGTTTTATAGCAGCCGCGGAGGTTTGTAGCTGTTGTCACGGATGCCGGTATGAGAAAGCCGATAATGTCGTGAGATGAAGGGAATTACACGCTGAGGGGAGTCGACTGCTTGCGCTGTAGAGACGAGAACGGAATGGCGGAAAATGGCGGATGATCGGAATAACTCTATCATGCGAGAAAGCGCTATACGCACAGCAGGTTATAAACATAGAGACCGGGAATAAATAATGTTTCGAACGCCTTCAGGGTATAGGCAATAAATGTGTGTTCATGCTGACTGAAAAAAACAAAAATAGAAGTGAGACTATGGCAGTCAGATTATTTCAGTTGAACTGCGGACGAGTGATCGTTTCAAAAGATGATGATTTTCGAGACACGTACAGTAATGATAATAAAAGGAATGTCGGACAGGATGGTTACTGGTGTGTAAAACGCAGTTAGTTACATGTGTTGAGGGGTTTTCATTTCTCGACATATCTATCGGTAAAGAAATTGGGAGGAACATATACATACATCCATAGTTATGTACATAGCATGATGATCACCATCACCAGTCTGCCTACACCCATTGTTGCGCAACGGCGCATTTCCCATATGTGACCGCCTCCTGCATCGCTTGCCTTTTCTTGGAATCCAATCTACTACTATTAACTACTGCCAGTTATCTTGCCTTCGCATTTTATGCACTGGCAGTAAATTTCTTTTTTTTTTTTATTGTCGATAGAGTATCATCAACTCGTGTCTGTTGTCTGATCTAATGCGCATACAACAGATCTAATGCGCATGCTTTCTGTCTCTTTTATTCATTGTTTTTGGAGCCGCCAGTTGTGCGTTCGACGCACAAGAAGCTTCTTTGTAGCAGTCGATACAAGTTGGACGCCACTTTTTTCACGAACTTCTTTTACATGGAGCGACACGTGTTGCACATACGGCATAGTCACAAGTCCAGTTCCTCGATGGGGATCTTTGTGGTTTTTTCGTCAGCCAGTTCTCACTCCTTTCAGTAGCTTTTAAGCCACATATGTCATAGTTTCCTCAAAACACCCAGCGTTCTCTAGGCGAAATGTTTGCAGCCCCGCACGCCTTCAGGGATGCAATGCTTCCAAGAGTTATTGAGAGTAGCGCGAATGGCGTTCACGAAGTAACCTCTCATTACAAGCTTATAATACGCTGGTTGGTAGACGAGAATGCCTTTTTTTTCTTCTCCTCGGCTGATACAACCAGCTAACATGTTCCCGTACAAATTTTATGCATATATCAAGGAACTGCAGCCTATACTTACTTGGCATTTCAGTTGTTGTGGTTAAACCCTGGCTGCTTGAATCGAACACATCAAACACATTTCCCACCATATCTTCCATACTGTCAGACTTTCATAGGTTCGTTACCACAATGTAGTCCTCAACATATTTATAAATGCGTTTTAGTTTGCCAGTGTTCATCTCCGCAACAGTACGTTGGTCACAATAGGCTAAAATGACGTCACTAAGGGCTAATCACTTTGAGAGCCTGTATGTGACCAGTTTTTCCAATAACCGGTAGTTGAAGACTAGCGTCCGTCCCGTTCATATGCGTTTTTTCTGTCCCTTGTGTATTAATAAGTGCCAGGAAATACGATATTAAAGGGCAACTATTGGTATGTATCTTACGCGTTTATATTTTGTGAAAGCTTGCCAAAAGTTACTATTTACCGCCGTATTGTATCACGGCCGACATGACCCGTTAATCCGCAATGCACTACAGTTTCACGTAATGAATATGTCTTTTTCGTGTTGTTTTGATTCTAATCCAATCGTGCATGTGGTGGCACTTTTGCTACACGTATCAGCAAGCCAAGTCGAGAGTAAACGTTTCTCATTGCACGTTATAGATCAGCATAACGTGAAGCTTATATTATCCCGCTCCCTTCTTTTTCAAACAGTCCCTGTCTCTGTAGCTAAATGTGCGGGGCTGAGGTACTTGTTATGGGCTTCTTAGTTCCCCTCATGGCACAGTCGATGGACAACGTCGGAAGCAGAGATGATGAGAACGTTGTAGCCACAGTGGTACAGACGCCGTGAATAGCACTGGACCTCACGTAGGCCTTGCCTATTCGAAGCGGTTCTGCCTCATTGGGAACGTTGGTCACCACAATAGGCAGGTTTTACGAAACATTTTCCACGTTATGAGCAGGCCGTACCATTTACCGCACTAATCAATCACGATAGGTAGCTTGCGATATAATAGAGGCATCGGCCGATCGCGAACCTAAATGAACAAGGATCATTGCGAATGCGGCTCTATGTTACGTGACTACGCCAGACTTGCTTCCAACACTGCACGCGGCTTCATGTGCCGGAAAAAGTAGTGCCGGCCTTATCTTCGTGCCCGTCAAGGAGCGCGTAGTTTATACGCCGCACAGCGCCGAAGCTTCCAGGCCTGACACAATGTGAAATGTAGGCGTTCAGCGTCTTCCCACTTCCCGATGGACGGTCACCTTCTCGAATCCGCGCATTGTACCCGTGGATTTCTAAAGCCCGTGCTCCGGCTGTACGCTGCTGTGGTGTCCAGCCGCTCGTAGCAGCGAGCGCGAAAGCTCAGAGCCCGGGCCGAACGACCGTTTCCGAGATCAAGCGAGCGTCGTCTAGAGAAAGGCGAGCCGGGCGGCGAAGGGAAAAGGGGGAGATGGAGAAGGGTATACGTGGCCGTGGCTCCCGGGATCGTGCGTCTTGTATCGGGGACTTCCATCTCGAAGGAAACGGGATTCGTCATAAAGGAGGCAATTTCCAGGGCGGACAAAAGCGTTTTCCCTCATCTTCCTCAAGACCGGGGGATGAACCCTCGGTTTTCCTCTTCTCCCTTTATCGCGAGCGTGGAGCAGCCAGCAAAGCCAACTCGTCGTGTGGAGGTAAGAAGAGCGGCCTTAGATGGGGAAGCGAAAGCGAGCCGCGTGTGCGCGTCGCGCGTCACCGATCCTGTGCGCCCGGATTCCTTTGGGCAGCGAAGCCCCGTAGCAGCTGAGCTCTTTGTGACTCTCCGCGAATCACCGCCGCTCGGGCAGAGAAGATTCGTATTGGCTTCCATCCCCTACTTCCTTGCCTCCCTTCTTCCTGCTCTCTCTCTCCCTCATTCCGCCTCTGCGGACAGCCTGGCTTCGCTGCTGTGCCGGACCACCGATCGTACAGGTCTCCCCATCGCCCACTTCCCTCTCCCAACCGAGAGGAAAAAATACCCGGAACGACCGCCGTCGCGATCGCGGATTCGGCTGTGGATTGCTCTGCGGCTATTGTACGAAGACCTACCCCTTTTGATATGGGGCCCGGGTCCCGTTCCGGCCGGCCCAGCAGTAATTGTGATTCCGCGCCGCTTGACTGTGGCAGGGACCTTGAGCAATACTGCCCGGGGCAAGCATGAAGGCGGCTTCTATTACCTGGCGGAAGACGCGCGTATCTGCTGGAGCGAGGCTTCCGATTCCCCTGCGCCATCCTCTACCGCAGCCGTGCCTCGCATATGAGCTGTCTGCTGTGCTCGGCGGAAGAGTTATTAGACAGCAGCATCCGTATAGCTCTTGCTAGACGGGCGGAAATCATTCTGTGTGTTCTTACGCTTTGCTCGTGACAGCTGGCGTAGTCTTGCATGTGCCCCTTAGCGACGAAGGCTGCGTGACGGTAGTGTGCTACGGGCACAAAAAAAAAAAAAAAAAAGTAATGTGAATTTAAAGAATACCGGGGGCATTATACAGCACATTATGCAATATAGTAATGTTAAGATCTCAGATATTTCTTGCAGCGTTATCGTGCACTATTTTGTATAAGTCCGGAAAGACAGAGACTTCCCACTTTTAAAGAGAACGTTGCGCAAAAAGGAGAACAGAAGACACGACACGAGCGCTCTCACACGAGTGTATTCAGGTACAGAGATGAGTACCTGATGTTTATAGACAATTCAAGTTTTGTAGAGCAGGTCGGTAACGTTTTAAAGATCTTCCGTGAATGTGGACGTGGCCTTATCTTTACCTTTGAGTTAATCGTCGGGGAACAAATTGCAGTTCCTTGATATGTTGGCATATCATCCTGGGATGGTGCAACGCTCACTTCCTCGCGTCACTCAAAAATTGTGAAGAATTGCATAGTTCTTCCCTGCGTTCGTTCGGTCGTCACGAAGTAGCAGGCGTGACATGTCGCACGATTCCATGACGAGGTAAAAAAATAAAAAAAAATTAAAGGACTCAGGTTGTTCCTACAGTACAGCCATATTCACCTGTTAACATCTTACAGGTTGGGTAAAAGGGATTCTACCGGAAAAAGGAAACGATGGCATGATAAGAAACGAAAAAGGTGGAGCTGTCATACTAACACCGCCTTCGTACAATCTCGGTAATATGTCTTAGCGCTATAATGTTCAAGTAAGTTTTTTTTCACCACTAAGAAGCTATGAAACATTTCCCGCCGTTTGTGCAGAAAAATAATCACAGGAAGTACAGAAAAAGATCTCAAACTTGTCATTCTTCTGAGTTGTTCTCTTGGGAATATATATATATATATATATATATATATATATATATATATATACACAGATAGCCGTCAGCTCTCACAATAAGCAATATATGAAATACAATACGTATAAGTATAAACCCTTTACGCAAGTCCGTGGCAGGACAGAGGCCTCGTGTAGCATTCGTTTCAACCCTTGATTGTGACAAGCAATACGCATCACCAAATGATGCTTAGTACGCAAGGATTGTGCATCTGCAAAAAGCAGATGTAAATGTCCAATCGCAGTTCCAGCCGAGGACGGCGCTCAATCCTCGACATATGAGGAGGAGGGAAGGAGATGGAAAGGGGTGACTTGGTGTGAAAGGGCATACAAGGGTGCCGACAGGAAAGCGACGGCTCGCTTCCGTGCATCCTTCCAAGCGCTCAACAGTCCGCGGGCGAAAAACTGTCACCGGCTGTCACCCGGTGTCACCAGATATCACGCCGCCATAGCAACGCCCTCTGCTACGCCTCGAGTCTTGCGCTCAGCTGTT
Source organism: Amblyomma maculatum (assembly GCA_023969395.1). NCBI lineage: Eukaryota > Metazoa > Arthropoda > Arachnida > Ixodida > Ixodidae > Amblyomma > Amblyomma maculatum. The sequence goes on from JAJIZL010024674.1 coordinate 65,079, forward strand.
CTTTTGTTTCTATTTTTTTTTTCTTGTAAGCATTTCTCTGCGCGCAATGGTGCAAGGCACGCGGTGCAAGCCACGTACACGGCTTACGCCTTGTCCGTGGAGACGCCATCCACCTCTTATCTGTTTCAGCTCCGAAGGGCGATTTATGGCAGCCCAGGGGGGAACCTAAAAGCAAAACATGATGTTCAGTACAACCTCGCAATCAGGAGTGTAACGGTTATTCTAGAACCTGGCGAAAATTGTATTGGAAACGATGAGAAATTGAAGGTTTGAGCAGTACAGTGGCGTTTTTTTTTAGATTACGCAACATGGAAGTGATTAATTAGTTTTGAGTATATCACTCACCTGAGATCTTTTAGTGGATGAGGACAAAACTCACGCCTACAAAGCGCTGTGGACTATTCTGCAGTGTGTACTCGAGGCAGTATGTGCACATGTGAATTAACAAAGAAGCCTCTGTGCATTGGATCATCGCCAGCTAGTTAGCGCATGACTGTCCGTACGGCTGTGTTCTACAGTCTATTTTTATGCTGCTTAAATAAGTGCAGTGGTCTATCACACGTAGTTATTTTTCGTACAATGCCAGGACACTAACACGCGAGCGGCACTACCTTTTGTCTTTTGAATTTGTAAAAGTGGAAAGAACTTTTCCTGGTCCCTTCTCGCTGTCCATGTCTCCATGCATTCCTCCTTGTCCCCTTGAAATAAGGTGGTTATTTCATTTCATTTCAATTCATTTCATTTATTAACCTTAAAAGCCCATTTCGGGGTATTATTTCGGGGTATTAACATGCTATAGAGTGATTTCCACGACCGGTACTATTCCTTTAGCTCCTTTGATTTTCCTTTTTGTAATGAACTCCTTCCACAACCGCGCAGCTGCTCTGGCTGGTTTATGGCTTGCGGCGGTGGCGGGTTCAAGATTTGAAAAAAAAAAAAAAAAAAAATGCTGATTCACTGCTAGAGGTGTGGAACAGCCTCATTAGGAACATTTAGAATAAGGTACCCCCCCCCCCCCCCGCTTAGGTCGATATGGTAATAGCGGGACGACAGTGCGCACGCACGGAGCGCTGTGATGAATAGGCGAGGGGTGTGGTAGTCACTCTGAGCCTGCGCACTCGCTCGCGCACCCTACTTTACCAATAGATAGGGTGCCCCTATTCTGAAGCTGTTCATTGTGTGATGTTAATCTTCATATTTTTATCCGATACTCGTCTACGTAGAACGCATATGTAGGTCTGGAATGCGCGAATGGCACTGTGAACTCAGTGGAGTGCACTAAACGTGGGGAATCGCTTTCTATTAAGAGGCCTCTTGCCAGTATTCAGTTGATCATGTCAGGCTGGAAGGACCACCTAGTGTGTAAGCACAAGTTGAGTCATGCTGCCTTGATCCTCATTTGCTGTCGAAGACCAAAACCCCGAATCGGCGACCGCATCATCAGGACGCTTGATGCTTGCCAGAGCCTTCAAGGGCGAGTCGTGCTTACTCGACAGGTATAATTACGGTGCCACTTGCTTCTGAGGTACACATCGAATAAATCCTTCATCCGTATTTTAATACTCTCCTCCTTGCATTTTTCTCTTCACATCACCTCTTTCCGTTCGCTCTGTGGAGAGTAGCAAGGCTCTCTATCTTGTGACTTGGTCATTTATTGATTTTCTTCCCTTTTCTTTCTGTAGCCACAGGAGTTAGGGAACACAACTTGGGCGAGAACATGTATGGCGGAGGGCGGGAATACAAGACACGAAAGAAGAACGGCAGTCCGACAGCGTCGCGCAAGATGCTCTCTTTGTGTCCGAAGAAATTGCATACGCACGTGCGAGATTTATACTGGGTATTTCAAGACCATTTCCTGCTTTTGCCCCGACCTCTGTACACCCGTCTCACACGGGGCCCATCGTTATGGACCGTGGCGCCCGAGGATTCAGCGACGCAACATGGACGCAACAGGGCTCCAATACATCCCTGCCAGCTCGGGCGCATAATTCTCCGGCTGTGTCGCAACGTCTCCCACCGTTTTCTGACGGGTGCATCCCAGGCGTCTTTCCGCTTCGGCACGTCCTTGCATCGGGCACAGTGTTTCGTGCGTTGCTCGCGGGTGGGCGGCGCAGAATAAAGACTCGCTCATCCGTTTGAAACGCCGCGCTATTTGTTGAGAACAAAACTTCGATACAGAAAGATTTGTGCCTCCGGGTTGGTTTTATTTGTTAACGTTTTTACTTCGGAGCGTTGACTCTCTTATGTTTTCGGTTTTGTAGAGACTATGCTTGCTCCTTTGTATTGATTTACTTTCTGCGCATTTTTAAGTTTTCTCCCTTCTTTACGCAACTCCGAGGAAATCCTCTTTTATTGGGACCGTGTATTCAGCTTGGACGTTTCCCTATTCGGTTGCACGCAATGCATGCACACCCACCTTTTGCAGAACACACGAAGCTTGCGGCACTTAGGCTTGCGCCTCTAAACTGTTTCAATGCAGCAATCTCCTCGTCCTAAACATTAAGAGCGTCGGCTAAGCTTTCCCGTGCATGTAAAACATAGAGCAGAATGTAGACATTCCTGACGCACTCTTCTATCCAATTGCAACCATTACAAATTGTATGCCGTGTTATCCTCTCTCTGACATTATCGTAGAGTACACATTACCGCTTGTTCGTAAGATGTTCTGGAACCTCATTCGTCACACTAACATCCTCTCTTTACTGACTGTGCAAAATATCTGGAGGTAAATTCCCTTTTCATTGCCTCAAAAAGCAAGGCTTTAGGTATTTTCTTTTTTCCCCTTGTCTTTACCTCGAAAGCCATCGTCGTCCGTCGTTATTTGCATTCCAGAAGTCTTTCCGGTTCGACAAAATCTCAACAGCCCTTACAGGCCAGGTGTACAGAAAGAAAACAAAAAAAGAACATAGTTTCGATTTTTTTTTTTTTTTTTTCATTGCCTTCCTTATACGCCGTTCCCGTTCGTTCACCTCCGGTTCGATTCCTTTCGCCCCCTTACTCTCTCAGCTAGTTCGGCGTTGACAGATGAAGAGGCGAATCTGTACCACTCCGCCGTTTTGTTCCTCCCATCGCTACCGTTCCTTTCCCTCTTTTATTTTTCGTTTCTCGACCATTTCGCAAGCGTCCCAGCCGGCAGAGCCATTCCTTCACGTCACGATTCCATCCTCCTACAGGCGGCGCCTGCAAATTCTTTCCTCCTGCTGCGTACAGTGATCGGCCCTCAGTTGTGCTCACATTTCCACCGCGTGTCGCGCTGCTTATACACTGCAGCAATTTCTTATTGCTCACTTTGAAGACTCTTTCTTGCTTTGCCGTCCACTTTGTTTCTATAATTCTCTCTCTCTCTCTTTCTACGTACCGCTTTTCGCTTCACTGGTGTTTTTTTTTTTTTTTATTGCCTGCATTGCTGAGTCCTTTTCTTTTCACTCCTTTCTTCCTCCGTCGCCTTCTGACCCAGAATGTTTTCTTCATATCTTGCTGTCATTTTACGAAGGTGCGACGCTTTGATGGTGAGAAATTCTACGAATTTTGCGCATAGCCGTCAAGGTAGTGCGCGTGCCATTTCCCCGAAAGATAAACGGTCCGAGCCAGTGTGCGAACGTTTGGCGTCCCATATGAGCATGCAACGACGACGGGCCCCCGAAGGCATTCTCTCTACGACGGAGAGGAAATGGGAACACGGGAATGCTTTCTTTTGAGCCAGGAAGACGTGGACACTCTCGCGCCACCTTTTCTTCCTTCGGGGTTTGTTCTCCGTGTTTACCGATACGAGACTGTTTGGAAGCCGTCATGACACGTCAATGTTTTCTCACGGAGTCTCAGCAAGGGAACCCTACTCGCGGGTCAAGGTCGCAGCTGCCCCAAGGCAGCTAGCGCACCAGTAGAAGGCTGGGCAGAAAGTGAACGTCCGAAAATACATCCACAGCAGGCGTTAAGCAATGTTTGGTGGACGAACTTTGTTTGAGTGGGCGTTAAGCAATGTTTGGCGGGCAGAAGTGCTCGGGTTTTTGCCGAACCTGACCAAAGCGCTAAGCACTAAGAGTGTTTGCGCTTCACATTTGCAGCACTCTTATTGGAGTTTCTATTTTACGCCCTCTCTTCCGTTTAAATGTAAATGCCACAATTTAAGTCAGAATTTTACAATCACAGATTTCTTTGAAAGTTTAGCTTTCGGTGCGCTTTAGAGGAGTTCGCGTAGCGTTAGACGTCGTTCAGCTTTAAAAAAGGCCGCAGCAGGAATAATGTTCTTAACATAAAATGAGCATAGCTCAACTGCTTTCTGCTATTTAAAAAGTGATTATCACGTAATACTCATTTCAAATTTCAAATGCCGTTTAGCTCTCCGTCGTACCAAAAACACTTCGCTGCAGCCGGGACTGCGTCTCGCCGACAATGAGATCGGAATAAGAGATTTTGGCATCGCAATGTATTTTTTGATGCCACGTCAAGGTGAGTGTTGCTAACGACGGGCTTTATGCTTGCTATAACCTGTATGATACTCGAAAATTATTGTTCAAGGGAAGCATAGCGAGCGGGGCTTACACCGCAATCTGTGGTCTGATCGCAGAGTGACTCTTGATCGAGGCTCGTCATCCTGATCGTTCTTATAAGGCAGTCTAGGCAACAGCTTCCTGGTAGCAAGACCAAGCTCTTGAAAGCTTCAAGAGAGTGGAAAAGACCCGTCATAGGGAAATCTGGCAACATTAGTGCACCCCTTTTTACATGCGATACCACCATTGTATCATCCTAGCGGTGTTTCAGTCATATTTTTCTGCTATGTGATTCCAGTGAATATGTGGTATGAAAATACCCTTTGAAAATACTGGCGTCTACCGCTGCGCTCTGGACTCCTGATCTGATTTTCTTTCACATGTTTCCTCGCCTTTACAGGGTTATGCGGGCTGCTGTGCCAGCTGTTGAAAAAACAAAAATGGGGGGGGGGGGGGGGGGGGTATGCGTCACGTTCGCTGAAAGGCACAATCACGTGAATACTGTGAATCGGAGCGAGCTTGTGTATCTTATATACAACTATCCGCCGTTCAGACCTAAGCATACGTCGTGCGTACCGCATCTTAAACATGTCCTGTCCGTATCGAGATGCGTAACGATGTATAGATAAACAGCTACTGCCACAAATAAAAGCATATGATATTTTTCTGGTATGGGCAAATGCGAAATATTAACGTAGTCATGAAGATGATTTCTTTTAAAGCAGAAGAAAAACAACTGAATTTCGCCGGCTGTATCCAAAACTCTCGACGTCCGTGCTCTATAACTAAGCTACGACAACTACTATTTAATATTCTACTTACTTAAGTATTATATTGTGTGTAACCAATATTTGACACTTTCTACCAGCGCCACATTCCTTCATAGCAGCGGACGTGGTAATTCCTGTCATATCGCGAATGTCATGTCGAGCATGAAGTAACGGGGAAGGTGGGAGGTGTGCGAACCCTCTTATGCAACCTACGACATCAAGGCTGCCAGTTTCGAAGTTCTCGTTACGCCGACGAGCAAACAAATTAAAAAAAATTAGATACTTCATTTCGAGGTACACAGAAGTGAGCCAACAACCACTGATATAAAAGGTTGGTATGGGTCAACACGGACTAATAAATACTCATGTACATCATCATCATCATCATCATCATCATCACCAGCCTGACTATACCCACTGCGAGGCGAAGGCCTCTCCCATATTTCTCCAAATTACCCGGTTCTGTGCTAGCTGCACCCACTTGACCCCTGCGAACTTCTTAATCTCATCCGCCCACCTAACTTTCTGCCGTCCCCTACTATGCTTTCCCTCTCTTCGAATTCAGTTTGTTACCCTCAGCGACCATCGGTTATCCTCTCTTCGCACTACATGTCCTGCCCATGCCCATTTTTTCTACTTGAATGTCAGTAACTTGAGTTATTTCTTTGACCCACTCTGCACGCTTCATATCTCTTAATGTCCTATCTCGTGGACATAGTCGATTAGAAAGCGGAAGAAATTAGCGGTTGTAACAGTAGGGAAATTCAAATACAGAACTATGCATAAACGCACGCGTCGACGCGACGCCGGCCTAACAAGAATGTATGCGAAGAATGTATATATACACCTGCTTAAACTAAACTAGCCGCGGTGCGGATAAAACAGCGCATGTAAACCCACGTATACAGGCACATGCATCGAGGGCATTCCTCGGTGGTAGAATTGCTGTGTAAGCTTAGCGACTTGAAATTGTTTCTCTTATTTTTATTTTATTTTTTTATGTGTTCCCGTGATATGCATGAGGTCACGTGGCAGGCACACTGTCTCAACGCTGAAACAAACAGCTGTTGTAACGTTAATGTCAGCGGTCGATTGCGGCGCCACCCCAAACTCACTGAATGCGCGCAGTAAAGCTAATCCTCTAAAACTAGACTACACTTCATGCCACGTCACGCAGAGCACGTCATGCCCTAAAAGGCCATGATGCGATACCGCTAATAGCTCCCGTTTACGGCTCCCCTTGCGGATCTTCGATCGCGAATATGCACTTTGATATTCGCTTAATTACAGTGCCTTCACTTGTGCCTCTGTTACCTCACACCTGCTCACTGTCCCCGCGGATACATCACCTTCAACACCAGGCCATTAAAAATGCACTGCTTAATTTGCACCTCCGTTTTCTCAATTCGAGCTGTCCTCCTAGTTTGGTTCACGGACCAAGTAAGAATTTTCTGACGCCGTGATGTAATGAGCACCAACTGAAAATGTCAAGGCACAGTAACCGTTTGTCGCGCTAGCTCTAGATTGTAACAGGAAATTATTTATTCGCTGTTCATTTTCAGAGGCACAACTGCTAGTCTTGCTTGTACTTTTCCTGCGAAAGCTGGCACCATCTCGATGTCCTAAGGCGGTTAAACCAAGCTCAGGGACCCTTGCTTGCCCAGTCATGCTTCAAGAAAGGCATTGATTTGGGCAAGCCGAAGTTTTTAGTCTCGCTTTGTACGGCAACCTATCCTCGCGTACACCACCCTACACCTACACTAGCAGAGAGTCTTCGCTCTTTGGTCGTTAAGCTTCGTCATTGGAGTTTGCGTAGGTAGACAGCTGTCTTAAGCTCCATCGATCCATCCTATATATATTGGCATATTTTGTACCTCTGCTTTGCGTGTTGGGCCGCTTTGTGCTTTTAGTCACTACAGTTTCTATTTAGGCCGGTCCGAGACTCGCCTTCCTTCTTGCTCGTGCAAGCTCTATTACTTTCGCTGCTCGTTCTTTTTTGCTGCGTTATAGTCTTTACGTTTGAGCGGCGGTATATATTTAGCATTATACGAGAATTGGCGTTCCCTGCTTCGCTGAGGAAGACATCCTTTTCTCGCGCGGGCCTCCTTCATCTGACAGGCGTGTACTGCGCAGCCTCGAAATAACACGAACATGCCTCTAGCAAGTGATGATTGGCAGGTGACATATTGTTAGGCATTCTTTGACGCCACTGCACTACATGGCGTCCCTGTCTCTTCGCAGATTTACCGGCGCTGATTTTTTCCACTCCAACCGCTGTCCTTTTCTTTCCTTCTCTAAGAAGGCATTTCCCTTCGGTTTTTTTCTTCCTTTCCACTATCAAACTCTTCCTTCTCGCAAAACACACACACACACACACACACACACACACACACACACACA
>JAJIZL010024674.1:73138-88568 GCA_023969395.1 Amblyomma maculatum
CACACACACACACACTTAGCTCGGTGAAAATAACATCATGCAGGCAGACTTCCGTTTATTCCCGAGCAGTTTTCTCACCCTTTCCCTACGCTTCCTCGAACCTTTGCTGTCATGCCGCCAGTGCTGACGCGTTCTTCCATTCACCATCCTCCCGAATAGTTACATATCGAGGGTCGTCTGCATGTAAGTTGTTGATTCATCAGTCGATCACCAGCAACTAAATCAGTGCCGCAAACGTTTTTATCCGTTTTTGCTTGATACGTAATTTAAAGTAATTATGCAGTAGAGTGAAAAATGATCCCCTCCCACCCTCCCCTCCTCCCAGCTTTTTTTACGCTGTTTATTTCATGCTACAAGCCTACTATACTCCTCTAGATCACTTTTTATTCAGAGCTTCATACTGTAGTGTCTAGCGTGTCGACGAGAGCCTCACGCTCTCTGATATTCGCAGTAATGCGATTCTCCCTGCAGTTCTTTCGAGGCCGCGTACGCTTCCATTGTGTGTTGAACCGACTACAAGGAGTTGACGCTTCTGCTTCCTCCAGGAGCCTCAGGAGGGTATCCCGACAGCTATTTCGAGTTGCGACAGATATCTTTACGCATGTAATTCGTATTTAATGTATTGGCACTTCGAGTAGCGGCAGATATCTTTACGCATGTAATTCGCCTTTAAACTTCCTTCTTAACGTTGTGTCAAGAATCTGTCATGTTGAAACTTGAGGTGGAGAGCCAGACGGCTAGACTGAGTGGTTCTATCCCCGTTTTTTTTTTTTTTTTCATTTCTTTTTCCTGTTCATTGCTACCTGGGAGTCAAATTTCCGGAGTGCACACAAAGTGGCTACAGAAACAACCGCTTCCTCTTCGCCAATCATTGTTCTCGCTTTCTCCTTTTCAGGATTCAAATCTGTGACGCAGGTGTTCATACACCACACTCTGCCTATCCCTATCCACAGAAATGTGCAGGCCAAGGAGGAATATAAAGAGGCCTCACCATCCTGCAAGATGCGCTTTACTTGCTTCCGACTTTCCTCGCCTATCGTTGCCGCCCGCCTTTGACTCCCTTGCAACCCGGGATATTTGCAGTCGGCCGCCGTCTATTCCGACGTACGGCTACCGTCCCCAATGGTAGCCTCCTAGCTGTTACCGTGACCAAGTAGTGTTCTGGAAACATTTCGCTGATTACCTCTACGATGCTCAGCTGATACTAGTCAAGAATTTTTCAGCCGTAGCATTACGTCCCTTTTTTAAGTTACTGTTCCAAATACAGGGTTTTTGAACTTAGTCGTTGACCGCACCCTTAACAGAGTTTTACAGAGTTCTGCTGTCGATGCCATTGAATATGTGCTGTACTTGCATACATTTGTTTTTATAAATGAAAACAAAAAAACTATGCACATCCTCATCAGCCGGACTATGCCCACGGCAGTGCGGAAGCCTCTCCCATACCCATAAAATTAACCTGGTCCTGTGCTAGCTGCCTCCACTTGACCCCTGCGAACTTCCTAACCTCATCCGCTCACCTAACTTTCTGCCGCCCCCTGCTACGCTTTCCTTCCTTTGGTATTCAATTTGTTACTCTTAGCGGCCATATGTTATCCTCTATTCGCACAAAATGCCCTGCCCATGCCCATTTCGTCTTGATTTCCACTAGGATGTCATTAACTTGAGATATTTCTCTGACCCACTCTGCACGCTTCCTATCTCAATGTTACCCCTACCATTTTTCCTCAATTGTTGTTCTCAGTTAAAGTAGAACCCTCTTGGTTAGCCTCCATGTTTCAGCCCCATAGGTGAGCACAGGTAAGATGCAACTGTTGTATACTTCCATCTTGAGCGATGCCGGTAAGCTGCTAGTCATAATCTGCGGATAGTTGTCAAATGCACTCTATCCCAATCTTATTCTCCTAGTTATTTCTCTTTCATGGTCTCTATCTGTGGTTGCTACCCTACCTGTCTTAAGTAGACACGTCCCCCTACCCCTTGCAGTGCTTCGCTGCCTATTGTGAACTGCTTTTGCTTCCGGAGGCTGTTGAACATTACCTTAAGTTTTGCATATTGATTTTCAAGCTTACCTCCTGATATTCCTTTCTAGGTCATCAATTATTCGTTGCAGGATATCTACATCCTCGCACAAATATTTACAACTCGGTGAAAGTGAGTCCTGTGAACACAGAGACTGATACCTCTAGATTGTCACCAACACGCTGGCGTTTGGGTCCCATCCGAGTGAAGTTGTGCATTGGTCTTATAATGTAACCGGTGGTCGCTGAAGAGGCTCAAGCGCACAGAAATAAAGCGCCCAGTCACGACTTGCGCGTAAACCTCGAGCTCTTTCCTTGGGTACGGTCAGGAAACTCGTCCCTTACAGAGGTTCGCCACATACGTGCCAACGAATCGGACAGCAAGCCTTGCTTATATTGCCTCGAACTGTCTATTTTGGTAACCATAAAAAAGCTGCCTCTCCGAGGCTCGTGGCTGCTAGCCCTCTACCCTACCCTTCCAAACACCATTACATTATCTATGCTTGACATGCACCCTTTGAAGCGAGTAAACTCTGAGTTGACCAAGCGCCGGAGTCATCAAATAGCTGCGGTAACCACTCTTACCACCAAAGATTGGGATACACAGCTTCGAGCTTTCCGCTGCCGCGCTTATGGACGGAAAGAAACTCGATCACAACAAAATCTGTCTCTCGTATCTTGAAAGCTCAAACATGGCCCATACGTAGTTAGGGAAAATAGTTGAGATGACCTCATTTTAGCAGAGACGGCTACCTGTTTGAGGCCACGTGTACAAGGCACGTGTATGAGGCGAGTGATAGGTCCTATTCGGTCTGGTCGGAATGAAGCTCAGAAACCGTACACCAAAGCTATTTTGTCGTCATGGTATGTATACTACCGATCGAAGCAATATGTCTCCAAATCGTTTCGGTTATGGAGCACTAATGAACAACGTCCTATTAATGGGGCTACGCGAGAGCGGGAAATTACAAGCGAATGCTAATGGCATGTCGCCGATCGATCTTCTGTGCGAAAATTTAGTGGGCCTCTTGTACATAATGCTGGCTGTTTTCTGTATCTTCCTATCGGTACTGCAGTCATTCGTCCTCCCAATGCGCGGTTCCAGTCAATACGCGACTCGAGAATAGATTTGAAAATGTGGGTGGGTGCTGCGCGCCCCGATGTTCGGATCCGCTCACGTCCTAAAGCACACCTTGGACAGTGCCGGGTGGGCCCTTGACGAAGACTATTCGCGGGAGAACGCCTGTTTAGGAGGGCCTGCGTCACGTTCACTGAAATACATGAACACGTGAATAGTATGAATCACGACGAGCTTTTTTGACTAGCAAACAGCTAAAGTTACAAAACCTGGCCTTTCAGGCCTATGCGTATACTCATGCATACCTCAGCTATCAGTGACTTGTCCTCATGGGGGATGTTTTGCGACTACAAACACGCGCTAATTTCAAATTGCGAGTGTATATGCATGGCACTTATGACAGCCTCGACACGAATAAGGTAATACGTATAAGCCCAGCTAGGTATGTACTGAACATTCATGACTCTGTATCGTATATACGCTTTAATGTGGATGACAGATCTTACTCAGATCAAACTAGGAGATCAAAACTGATAATGAGATATCCTTAACTTGCCGACTTTATTCGTTGTTACTAGGGGTCATTCCTAATTAACAATCTTTTCTTTCCTTAAGAAGCACTTCACAAGGCTGATTGAACTACGTGACAATATGTGACATCATCACTGCTGCGACCAAACAAAAAACTTCATTGTGACCCTTAGGTTTTCGGCGAACGTTTGATCGAACGCTATCGCGGTAAAGAAAATGAGGAACATATGCTACCATCACAATTTACTGACGTCTCCCGCTGAAAGTCGAATAAAACGTTAAGTAGCCTTTCACGTGCATTAGTAATTCTTACTATTGTCAGCGCCCCGCCGGGGTGGTGCAGTGGTAAGACGCCCGACTACTGTGCCGGAGTTCCCGGGATCGAATCCCGGCCTCGGCGGCTGCGTTTCGATGGAGGCGAAACGAAGTGGCGTCCGTGTGCTGTGCGATGTCAGCGCACGTTAAAGATCCCCAGGTGGTCGAAATTACTGCGTAGCCCTCCACTACGGCTCCTCTTTCTCTCTTTCCACTTTCATTCCCACCTTCCTCCCTTCCCTTACGGCGCGGTTCGGGTGTCCACAGAGCAAGTGTGACAGTTACTGCGCCTTTCCCTTCCTGTGAACCAATTTACATTTTTACTATTGTCAGCTGGAATGGTGCGTGGCTTTAAAATTTGCGACAGATGCTGCGTTTCGATGGAGGCGAAACAAAGTGGCGTCCGTGTGCTGTGCGATGTCAGCGCACGTTCGAAATTACTCCGTAGCCCTCCACTACGGCTCCCCTTTCTCTCTTTACACTTTCACTCCCACCTTACTCTCTTCCCTTAAGGTGCGGTTCAGGTGTCCACAGAGAAAGTGTGACTGTGACAGATACTGCGCCTTTCCCTTCCTGTGAACATATTATTATTATTATTATTATTATTATTAAATGTCGTCTTCCATTCAAAAGCTCATGGTCGGCCACATACATGCTTGTGAGCGCAAGAAGCTGGGCGTTTGAAGCTAGGCTATCAAGCGGAGGTGGCCTTTACCTTCAGTTCTTCGTTCTCACGCACTGAACGATGACATCTTTAGTCTAACTGGACCGAAGAGTTTTATCCGTCCGTTCAATCGCACCGCAAGAAAACCCAGCATAATAACGATACTGAGCCGGATGCTGAACTGATTTGAATTTGAACCTGCAGCTTTAATTGCCAGCATGAGTTGTAACTACACGGTGCGCTGGCGCTTTTCTTGCCAACACGAGCAGAGGGCGCTGCTGCTGTGATAACCTCACGTGTGGGCCGTAGAATGAAACATACGTAAATGGCATTCGCTCAAAGAACCGCTGTCGCTTGGAATTTTTGTGTTATAACCGACAACAGTGAAGCTAAATAGTGTGTTTCGTACGCAGGAGTTGGACAAAGTGGAAGGCAAAAAAGTAACTCGTATTGGCAATTATACGAGCGCTGTAGTAAGCTTCTCTCAGCTAAACCGCAGAATCCGTAGAGCTCAAATTTATGCAGAAAGGACATTTGGTCGTCAGCACATTTTAGCACTAAATTTATTGGCCGTACGCGATCAGATGATTAGTTGCTTTTCCGACGTGCGCAACTTTGATTTTACTTGATTTAATTTACTTTAGTTTGTCATCATTGTTTTAATCCTTTTAATCCATTCTTTTTTGCTTGTGTGTTAAGCGTTCCTTATTTTTTTTTTTTCAGTTGAGTTTTGGGCATATGTGTTCTTAATTTTTATTTTCTCTGTTTTCTCGCTTTTATTCTTTAAACTTCGATTTTTACTCACGTGCTGACTTCTTTCTTTTTTTTCCTCTCTCTCTCTCAACGTCCTCTAGTGTTTTTACACTAGGCAAGGAGAATTATGGACTCGTTCGCATCAGGTCGGCGTGGGTAGTGATTAGCGTGCTTGGCTGGGACACGGAAGGATGATGGTTCAAGTCTTGCCGTTTCACGATTTTTTATTGACAACAGAACGGGAACACGTTGTGTCAACACATCCTGTCCACAGCTCGTGGTGACACATTCTGATCACGCCACGCGTCAAAAGATATATATTTTTTTTATTCAAAAACGGCGCAGTATGTACGCATGCATTCGTGCGGCGGAGTAGTCGAGGGGCAGCACAGACTAGATGACAAATTTGTTGCCTCTGGAAACTGTAGCAATTGTTAGCGCGTTTAACAGCCTTGATTTGAATATGTCGTGCTCCTTGCTTGTATAACAAGGCCTGAGGTGGACCACACGCTCATGAGCGTAGCATGGCTGAGCTCCGTAGCTGCTCTGCGTTCTGGCGTCAAGAACTGCTTCTGGCTTCTCAGCTAGTTTTGCCTTAAGTTAGTGTGATTTTCACGCTGAATCTTAGTTTCTGGAATCTATAAGTGCATTAAACACAAACGAGAACAGAAGCCTACCGCTCCGAGATATTTTGGCGGTGCCTTTTTCTCATGCTAGTCCATTTTGCTCATGTGTACGGCTTACTACGGCTTTCTTTGTTTCGCGAGGAACCTATTTAATTTTTCGTGACTGGAGCCCTGTTTCTCTTTCTTTCTTTTTGTTTGGAAAATTTTTGAGGTGGTTCGTATTTGTTTCTTTGCTGCTCTTTCTTCTGCGAGTGAATTTACCTTTCCACTTTATAGGAGCCGATCATATCGGGTATCATTGTACCAGGACTCTCTTTTTAGGCAACGTGAGCTAATTTAAGAAGTCATAGATAAGGCGCGTCAATGTCTCGAGCTCTTACTTCGATTATTACGAGCGAAAGAAGTCAAGCTAAGGGCACCTAAAGTCTCCTTATGAGCCGTTCAGTGCACCTCTAGCCTCCTGTCGTAATTAACGTGCTCGAGTTTTTTTTCCTGCGGCGCACACTTGTTGGACCTATGAGCCAAATGACTTAGAAAAAGTCGCAAGAACCGACCAATCAAACTGCAAAAGCGAATAATAAATCAAGCCCTATTACCAGGCATCTCTCCAAGAATGATATTCTAATCTGACTTAATATTTCTATGCTTCTTTCGTCAAAAACTATTTCTTGCGACAAGCATCGCCTCATGTTGACGCCGGCGCTCGGTCTCCATACCAGAAGAATGGGGACCTGGTTTTGTTATCTGGTGTTTTTGAACATCCGTTACGTGATCGCATTCAAGCCCGTAGGTAGAAATGAGGACGAATGACATCCCAAACGGAGTCAAGTCCTCTTGTCGAAGAGTTGGCTCGGCATGCGACCTGAGGCTCCCCTACAACGCTTGTTCAGGGCTTCTTTCATACTGTGCAGCCATATTCTTTCTCTCGTCCTACTATGGACCTTGACACTTTTAGCTTCGACGGCCGGCCCTCTTCGCTTACGAAGGGATCAAAGCAAATGACATGCAAGGTGCAAGAAAGACGGAGTAAAAACAAAAACTGCTACCCGCTTAAGGGCTATCACTTCAGTTTCGCATTGTTTCTGCGTCGTCATTTTTTTCAAATCATCATCATCATCAGCCTAACTATACCCACTGCAGGGCGAAGGCCTCTCCCATATTTCTCCACTTAACCCGGTCCTGTGCTAGCTGCATCCACTTGACCCCTGCGAACTTCTTAATCTCATCCGCCCACCTAACTTTCTGCCGCCCCCTGCTACGCTTTCCTTCCCTTGGAATCCAATTTGTTACCCTCAGCGACCATCGGTTATCCTCTCTTCGCACTACATGTCCTGCCCATGTCCATTTCTTCTTCTTAATTTCCACTAGGATGTCGGTAACTTGAGTTATTTCTCTGACCCACTCTGCACGCTTCCTATCTCTTAATGTTACCCCTACCATTTTTCGTTCCATAGCCCTCTGGGTTGTCCTCAACGTAAGCAGAACTCTCTTGGTTAGCCTCCACGTTTCAGCCCCAAATACCGTTCTGCGAATTTCAGAATTGTACTTATTCAGTCTGCGCAAAATGAAGACAGAGTTCGGAGTGGCCTTGAATGCAAAACGGCTTTCTCGTAACACCAGTTCATTCACCAACTAATTCTTACTATTCAAAGAACCTCGGTTTGACACGAGTAAACTAGGAGAACGCTGAATAGCTAGTGAGGATTTGGCTTGTTTAGTATAATTTTCCTATTCTGAGAGCAACTTCGGCGCTGAAATTGTATGTACTGACGGCCAAATCGCTGAGCAAATAATATTGATCCAAAGCTACTGCAGACCTCGAAAAGAGGTAGTTGATGTAAATCCCGGTGATACAGATACAGCGATATGCTTAAAGCCGACAGAGCATGAGAGGCTTTTAATATTGGAGAGAAACATGGTGTCTATATGTATGTATTCGTGATTCACCTTTTAACGCATCAAATGCTCTATGAGCCTCATGGTCCGGCATCTGTTTTCGGCGTCTGCTTTGTGAGCGAAAAGTCACGAGCATGCTGTCGACAGGTTGTAGTTGGTAGGTGACATTCCCTGGTGGCGACTGGTCGGCGAGTTGTCTGACGTCACGAGACCATGTGAGAAAGCCCACTTGGCAGGAGCTGCCAACTCGATTAGCTCTTTTGAGGTGACAATTGTACCCTCCGGGACCCTAGGATCCTGATTTGGACGCGTCACTCACAGGCCACGCACGTCCGTCCGTATGGCTTCACATAATATGGCTAACGAGTAGAGGGAGATAACAGACAAATTTTAACAGTTCAGTGATAAAACGAGCATCGAAGTGTGTCTGCATGAACGCTTCGGAGCCTTTAACACAGCGCGTCTTACTCTTATAGGCGGTGCTTAAGTTCCCTTGCAACTTTTTCTATAGTGTTGCCTCGAAATTGATCAAATATTGCTATTAGTCAGTTTTTGCAAACGTACAATGTCTACCGCTGCCAGTCTCTGCGGAGCCTACGTGGCAGTGTCGTCGGTAATGTGACGAAGCACCAATATTGTGAAAAGTCATTTCAGCGTACTCCGCCAGCAAAATAAGCTGCTTGGGCGTATCGTTCACACTTTCTGTTCTTTCGGCTGGAGATATATACCTCGCGACGTGAAAAATTTTGGGCTGAACAGAGCTCAGAAGGGACGCTACGATCCCAACAGTCATTCGCATTCGCTGGAACAGAAATTGGGTGCACGTGGATCCTGCCAAGGGGGAGAGAGCATCGAGTGACAAGGGGTGCTAGCTGGTAGGCAGAGTGGAGGAAAAGCGTGACGCTGTGCTCCTTCCGAGAAAGCGTCATGATCTTTTCTCACGCTCCCCGGGGCATTGCCTCCTCCGCTACACGCTTCCATGGTGGGCGTCTTACTCCGCGTTTCATCCGCTGAACGGGGAAGCAGATTCGGTGGATGGAAGAGAGTGGCGCTGAAACAACAGGAAATGCGCGCTTTGCTGCTAGCTCCTGCGCATTTTTTTCATTGTCCATTAAGTGCTCGTACTCTGCCGCTTTTTTCCTCGTCTTTCTAAACGCATACAGTGACTTCTTTCTTTCTTTCTTTCTTTCTTTCTTTCTTTCTTTCTTTCTTTCTTGAATTTGTGCACGTCTCTTTTGCTTTTTTTTTCTCAGTATCAAATTAAGTTTCAGTGCACGAAACTTGAGAGGAACGCTACGCAATTTAGAAAGTTTGAATGGTAGTGAGGATATACTGCGAAGTTCGAACGCATAGGCTTCTAAATCTGGAAGCGAAGGGTGTCATTACTCACGCAAGCCTTGACCAGTACGCGGGGTTTCAACATGAGCTGGCACTGGGCAGCAATCTGGAACGCTGGTCTGCTATCGCATCCGCTTTCGCCTAATGAAGTGGAAACTTCGGCCAATTGGTTCGAGTAAACAAATTCGCTGTCAGGCCTAATTAGGGTCAGTGAATGATGGTGGCGGTGAAAAACTATGTTCTAGTGGTTGGACCAGAAAATTTAAACTTGTCTAATAGCAGCTAGGTCTTCCTAGTAGCCTGGACAGTAGCTTAGCGCGCTTACGCCGCGTAGGGAACTTAACCCTTTACAAATGTTGGTGAGTAAAGACAATTCCATAGCACACCAGATCATCCAATGCCGAAGTGATGTCGGCGTTGTGGGCGAACTTGATTGGTTCGTGAATTGGAGTTAAAAGTGCTTGAAAGTGTTTTTGTATAGATTGCCTGTTTTTTATTCTAGCCGGAGGCCCCAATTGGTTAGAATTACGCTTCGTGGCTGCGCTTCGATGCTTCGTTATTTTTACTGTCGACTGCAATAAACTTATGTATTTCATGCTTATAGATGCCGTTAAATGGTTAGCAGATGAGTCTGACAGAGGACTCCGCGTTTAACGTAAGTACTGCGGGAGTCATTTTAAATAATAAAATGCTCTCCGTGGTGCATTATCATTTGCACTTATACACCAGTGTGGTTCGGCCAGTTTATAGCTGCACCATCGCTGGAATCAGGGGCCGTGGTGAAAAGAGCCGTGGTGAAAAGAAAAAGATAGAGCGACTGGTTCCAAATCAACACTGGTGTGCTTCGCGCCTGCTGAGAACGCGTGTTTCTTTCGAGCACTGCGCTCTTTTCAGCTTTTATCTGTCCAGGGTACCCCCATCTGTCCTGACCCCTAATTCAACTCCTCTATTGTCGACCTGCGTTTCCTGATTCAATTCGCGTGATTGCGGCATCCTCTGGTCAGCAAGTTTTTCCTGCAGAGAATTCCCTCTATTCGATAGCTGAGCCACTTCATCCTGCGCGGTGATTTAGTGTGTATAAGTGCCACCTCCAGATGCGAACGGCGAAGTGGAGTATCTCCTTACGACGATTTAGTGAAAAGATCTCCATATACAGCTGCTGAGTCCGACTACTTCAGTTGTTATACTGTCGGTGTCTGGCACATGAAGTTAACAAGCCGCGCGGTTCGCGTTGCTAATAAGAGGGGTTTAGTCTAAATGCAATATCTTATAGGAGACAGACGTCGAAGAAAATTTTGCACCCCCGGAAATTAAAGCAGACACTATTAAATAAACGAAGCGAGGGAGGCCTACGCTGTGAACATCGTCGTGACCCACGGCGTTCTGAAAAGCCATTAGGCCGAGAGCGTCGCCGTTCCTGACTCATCTCTCCCCGGCTACAGTTCCCTCGAATTATTCTCTTCTTTTCTTGCTGTTGTAGTCGTACTAGTCTGAAAGAAAGTTGCGGTTCGCGGTTCCCACGTCAGCTCTACATCATGCGGTCTTTAATCTTCGTTCGCACCAGTAGCTAGTTGGGGGCAATTTAATTCCTCATCTAATATATCACGTCGAATTCTTAGAACTACCCCAGAGAAAATAAAAGTCTTCTGTCCTCGAGGTTCCTTACAAACCGATCCGCGTCCTTTGAACTGCAACCGCGAATGTGTAACCAGGGTGTCATGAATTAAGGGGAAATATTAATTAGGCTAGCGAGAATACAACGTTCCACTTCGCGAGCTTGGTGAGGCTGGTTCGCAAGTCGAGCTCAATTCACAAGTTGAGCCAACGTTTCGACAAGTGTACTTGTCTTCGTCTGGGTCAGACGAAGACAAGTGTTGGCTCGACGTGAGAACTGAGGCTCCGCCCCACCCCTCCTTTTACCCTTGTTCAGTGCTCTTTCACACCGTGTAGCCATCTTCTTTATCTCGTTCTACCAGATGGTCATGTAGGATTTGCTTTTGTACAGTGCCCCATTTGATATGCCCTCGTATTTTTGGTAGGCATCGAACAACTGACTACGGGACCAAGACCACACTGCAGATGCCGTGGTACCCTACCTCTGCTTAGAATGCCGCCAAGAACAAACATAATGGACCAAAATGACGCAAAAAGTTTTACAATCGAAGACTTATCGATTGGCTGACTGGTGTTCCTATCGCGTCTTCAAGTCGAACCAGAAACAGACCTATGGAAATGATACCTTTGGGCCACATTTCCATTAGATGTGTTACAGTGAAGCTAGGTGTGTGGGTGGGAAACGACTGGCAAGGAGCAGCTGTATAAAGATTGAGCAAGGCAGCCCAGTCCAACGCGCTGACGTTGCACTTCGTGCCATTTTTTTCGACTCTGTCGGAACACAGGCAAGGTGATGGGATTGCGTTACCGCGCGACCTCTATCGAACCGAGTGAAATGTTATCCCAAATTGCCTTCGCCATTACGCTCGCTGTAACCGCAGCTGGCCCCTATTATCCTCCATCGAGGAGGAGCGGCTGGCAATCGCACTCGCTGTTGTTTCACAACAGTGCGGGGCGGGGATTACGCCTCATTAAGCTCCGGCCAGCTCGGTCCCTCCACGTTTAACCTGCGAGAGGGTTGAATCGGACAATATGGAAGCGACAGAAAAATAGGGAAGGAAAGGAGGAAGAAAAGGAAAAGAGATAGAGTCAATGGGAGAAGCCTGTCGACGCTGCGGGCTTTCGCACTGTTTCAATTTACGCCTCCAAGAAACTGGTTCAGGTGAGAGCGCGGAAGCTTATTGAGATCGGACTCGTTACTTCCGTCTGAATACAGTGACAGGGAAACTCGATCCTCGGTGTATTTCTGTTTTTCTTTAACCTGTTGCACTGGGAAGCGAAGAAGAGGGAGTGTGCTGGGGGATCGTTTTTTGTTGGCGGGACATCGCTTGCAACTCTATTATTATTATGGACCTCTTCTGGTGTGTGACGACGTCACTATTTATTTATCGGCCATATTTTCAGCTCTCTTTGTCCGCTGATTTTTGTACGTGTCTCCGTACCTTGTTCCACCACGCCATTCATGGCGACACGTTTGAAGACGTTGAGGACTGGTTGACCAGCTACGACCGGGTAGCTGTGTTTAATGTGTGGGACGAGGAGCGGAAGTTGCGGAATGTTTATTTCGCACTAGAGAATGCCGCCAAGATGTGGTTCGAAAACCACGAGGCTACACCATTACCACCTGGAAGGAATTCTGGTGGCAGCTGCTCAGAACATTCGGTAAACGATGCAAGCAAAAAAGATGGCTGTACTCGCTCTGCAGTCCAGAGCACGACGGCCTAATGAGAGCGTCGCCATGCTTGTCGAAGAAAGGACTCGGCCTTTCAACCGGGCGGATCCGGCCATGTGCGAGGCAAAGAAAGTGCTCCACTTTGTGCGAGGCATCAAGGAGTAGCTGTTTGTTGGCCTTGTACGTGACCCTCCATGTACTGTGGCTGATTTCACGAAGCAAGCGACAAGCATCGATCGTACCCTGAATAAGCGATTTGTGCATTTTGATCGCTCTGCGAACATCGCTGCCGTGGACTTCCGCTTGCCGATGGCCGGAAACGACAGTGAAGCCCTTCGTGAACTCATACGAAGCATTGTGCGCGAAGAGCTGCAGAAGCTGCCCTATCTCGAGCAACACCCGAGTGTTGGGGGAATCTCGTATGTTGTGTGCGAAGAGCTCGGCCAAGCAGTGCCATCAGTGCCATCAGTACTATCACCCCAGCCGCCGGCGCCGTACATCATGACGTACAGCGACGTGTTGCGTACCCCTGCGCCAGAATCATCGGCACCCCGCAACCCTGCTCCTCCCACTCGTCCTGCACCCCGATATCCAGTTTCGACTGGTGTGCCTGACGCTCGACAACCCGTTCTCAAAGCACACGAGTGGCACACGCCGGAAAATCAACCTTTGTGCTTTCACTGCGGCGAAGCCGGTCACGTACTGCGCCACTGCCCGTGCCGACGGACGGGCTTGTGTGGATTTTCACCGAATGCCTCTCGGCCGCTCTATGGCGAACGACCTCGGGACATCGCCCAATACCTCAGCGACAACGTTCCACCTGCTTTCCTCTAGCGACGCCAGTCCAGGTCGCCATCGCCGGAACAGTTTTCCCCCAGCCGCCGTTCTTCCTTCAGGCAGTCCCCAAGTCCGCGCCGGGAAAACTGAAGACGGCGACCCTCGGGAGTAGGGCCACCATCGATGAACACTACGACCAAAATCCTCCGCTCACCGATTCGATCACACAGACCGACCTCCAACCCTTCGCTCCGAACAAGATTCCGACCACTTTCCAAAGATCGCCGAAGCTTTCCTCCGATGCCCCCAATCGATGCACCGCACGACTAACGAGTCCGACGACCTCCCTACGATCACAGAAGCTTACCTTCGACGCCGCAATTTGCTGCAACGAACGACCCGTCAGCCCTACGATCCCTGACACGCCGCACTGCGTCGACGGTGAGCTACCTTCCACCGAGATACTGGTAGTCGTTGATAACCACCGCACGACTGCCCTTGTAGATACCGGCGCTGATTTTTGCGTTATGAGTCATGGCCTTGCTACCATCCTGCGAAAAGCCCTGACTCCTTGGCACGGAGCCCCGATAAGGACAGCCGGAGGGCATGTTGTAACGCCTCTTGGAGTGTGCGTCGCTCGCGTTGAGATTCGCCACGTAACTTCCCCGTGTTGCTTCGTTGTGCTAGCAGACTGGTCCAAGGACCTGATTCTTGGCCTTGATTTTCTTAGGGAAAACGGTGCAATCATCGACCTCCGTGACTTCATGGTGACGTTTTCCACTCATCGTGCAATTCCCGACGACTACACGTCGCACAGCGACGACTACACAGGCAGGCCAGTTTCCAAGTCTGCGACGACCATGTCACTCTACCTTCACGCACCAGCTTGTTTGTTACAGTGCAGTGCGACAACCCTCCCGCCCTTCAAGGCCTCGCGGAAACGAACGTGAATTTAATGTAGAGCCTACAAGTCTGCGTCGCTCGGGGGTTCTTTGCCTTGAGTAATAAACGAATTGAACTGCTTTTAACAAACTTTAGCTTCGAATACCGCCATTTACCGCAAGGTACAGCCATCGCTTATTTTGACGAAGTCAGTGCGCCCTCCGCCCACTGCGCCCTTTCGCTGGCCGACGAGAACCCTCCCGAGAGCACTGGACATACTGTTCAAACTGACGTGAATTCTGCTTTGTCTCTTACCCAGAAACGCCGCCTTCAAGCAATGCTGGACATTTACCGTGACTGCTTTGCCGTCACTTCCAAAGTGAAACAGACGTCAGTAGCCAAACCTCGAATTATAGTTGATCCCACCGAGTGCCCTGTCCGCCAACACCCCTACAGTGTATCGGCGAAGGAACGAGAGGCTATTCGGGCTAAGGTTAACGGAATGCTCCGCGATGATGTGATCCAGCCGTCTACAAGCCCATGGGCCTCACCAATTGTGCTGGTCGCTAAAAAGGACGGAACACTCAGGTTCTGCGTCGACTATAGGAGGCTCAATAAAATTACGAAAAAGGACGTCTGCCCATTACCTCGAATCGACGACTCGTTGGACCGACTCCGCCACACCTGATACTTTTCATCGCTTGATCTACGCAGTTGGTACTGGCAGATTGAAGTCGATGAACGTGATCGAGAGAAGACCGCGTTCAATAATTACTCCTGACGGTCTGTACAAATGTAAGGTGCTTCCCTTCGGTTTGTGTTCCGCTCCAGCAACCTTTAAAAGAATAGTGAACACAATCCTAGCCGGCCTGAAATGGCAAACGCGCCTCGTCTACCTTGACGACGTTGTCATTTTCTCTGGAACCTACGAGGGAGCACCTGAAATGATTGACGGCCGTGCCAAATGCCATGCGAGTGGCAGGGCTCTCACTAAAACCAGAAAAATGCCACCTATAAGTTTCTGGGTCACGTCGTGAGCGCTGAGGGAGTTAGCCCTCAAAGCAGATTGGTTGGTTGGTTAGTTGGTGTGTCAGCATAAATAAAAAGACTAGCGCAAATAACATAGACACAGACATAGGAGTAGACGGGACGAGCGCTAAACATCAACTGAGGATTTACTGCAATAGAGGGGAACATAAAAGCACTTGGTGGCACATGCGCACTCCAGTCAAAACCAACGATCAAAAACTAATCAAAAGGGGG
>JAJIZL010024674.1:98568-112966 GCA_023969395.1 Amblyomma maculatum
TGTTTGTGTGTGTGTGTGTGTGTGCACACACACACACACACACACACACACACACACACACACACACACACACAAGCGAAACACGGTGCGGTAGAAAAGTGTTGACGAAAGTAGAGTGCTTATGCTGAGATAAGGAAGGGCGGGCCAGCGTTAACAATGCGGATTTGAGAAAAAGTAGCGGCGCACCCCAAAGCCATAGCAAACTAATTAATTCGGATTTTTAAATATAATAGTGAACATATAAGGCAAAAACATTTTGTTTTCGGATGGTTGTTCATGCCTCTCCTTTTCCTTTTCGCTCGTAAGAGGATAAAAAATAAAACAGGAGAGTTTTGGCCGCATCTGCTTCATCAAGTTTCGAAGAAAATGTCGCCTTGAAAGAATCAAACATTGTCAACCTATGCTACATGAAGCAAAGAGGTGCCGGTTTTCATAAATGTCCTAAATTTAGCCTAGGGCGAGTGGTCTCTTATATTGTGTTTTTTTTTCTCTCTATCTCGGCATGTACTTTATTCTCCTTCCTCTTCGAAGTCCACTTATCATTGCCATAGATGTCGCTACCCACGCATTTCTTCGGCACGGAATGTATTCCCTTTCAGGAAGTGATCGATGACAACTCGCATAATGAAACCAAGGAGGAGGCCCGGAGACCAGAAGCAATGCGCGAAAGGTGGAAAGAAAAAAAAAAGCAAGAGCTGTCACTTGTGCCTGACCTTTGCGTTACTTTTGAGTCCCTAAAGATCAATCAAAATAAAAAAGTAAATACTGAGGTGGCGCTTTTTGACGGTGGAAGACGAGCTCTCCAAAGAAAGGCCGCACGTCATTATACCGCGGAGGGCATCATTATCGCGGATAACTTGAGTGATCATTCTGGCTATTTGGAAGTCCCGAAGATTCATTAACAAGGCAAATAATAAAAGAGAGCGTCGAGAAAGGGTTCAAGTGTGGTACGTTGTGAAATAAAAAAAAGGAAACAATGTTTATACCAGGCTGTTATCGCAGCCTCATTAAGCAGCGCACAGGGTAACAAAGTTGAAGACGACAGCCGATAAAATTTTTTTTTGTTTGTCCTAGTACTAGTTAGTGGGACGAACAAACTTTCTAATCGCAGAAGCTTGACCCCTGATAGAAGACAATCACCGAGTCGCGGCATTTGTCCGTAAACAGAGTCGCCGGGTGTCCTGTTTCCCGAATTCAGCGTGCATAGCCGGCTGCCGCAGCGCAACCCAGAGGCCGGCAACAGATACTTAACGGCCAGGGATGATGAGGCCATTTGAAGTGACTCTGGAAACAAGCTTCTGTTAACTATAAAGATGTAGCTTATTTATTCTCAAACATCTGGAAAAGTATACTGAAGAACCTCGATACGCATTTCCACAGCATACAAAAATTTGACTTTTGCTGACAATGATGTGTTTTTCGTACAAAACGTTGATGCTTAGAGGAATTGATGTGTGCGTATTTGCTTCAAAACGCTATTTATTTAAAGAAGGCTGCATTTAAAGACTATCTGTGACGTAAGGTATAGTTTTAGTGAGCTGGGTGGTTTCGCTGTCGGTGTCGCCTTGTTCTTGCTTCCATATAGGAAGGCGATTCGCGAAGAGCCTCTTCCAGTCACCCCGTCAGGCGTGGATTTACGGGCAGTTCTTGGAGGGAGCGGTCCCATTTGGCTCACGCATTTTTTGTGCTTCTCTGCTTAAAAAAATAAAACGGTCTTCAGCACGGTTTTCATATGTTTGTTTTTATTTTGGAGGAGGAAAGGGGAGCGGAGGGGCGGGGGGGGGGGGGGGGCTTCGTTATACAGGCTTCAAAAATGCAAAAATAAACCGTGTGACCGAAACTGGCACGTTCGCTCTGCATTCGTTTTATGCTGAAGCACATTCATTGATTGAAAGACTGCTCTGTCGTCACGGCTCGGAGTCTCCTCTCAGCATTTGCCACAGAAATTAATTCGACCCGCTCAGTCTACTCGGGAAGTAATTCTGATCGTTCGGCCAGGAGCGTTGCTTGCGATTTCTTTATTTTATTTCGGATCACCGCGACTTATGACGGCTGTAACTCGGCGCCGCTCACTCGCATACAAATATAACCTGTATTGCTCACTGCTCCGCCTTTCAGGCAACGACATTCAGTGGTCGTCAAACTGGGGCTGCTGTCGACGTCGCTACGTAGGCATTGGGGCGCGCGAAGCTTTTAATTAGCCTCTCGTGGTAATGAGACACGGGATCTCACTACCAGAAATTAAAGTCGATCTATCTGCCCCAATCTAAATGGCGCTCCCGGTCGCGTTATCTGACGCGGCCACTTTAGTTCGCCGAGCGGAGGGCAGAAGCCACTATCAACTCGGTCGACCAAGTCCCCTATTAATCTCCATCGCTTCCTCTCATGCGCTGCCCGGTTGCCCCCTTTCCCACTTTTTTTTTATTTCGTTTTTCATTCACTGTTACTTGTCTCTGCTTTCTTTGGCGCGCGGCTTTCCCTATCCCTTCGCTGCCTTTGGGGTTAAGTACAGTCGTGCGGTGCATCCTTTCCTGTTTTTTGCTTTTTATTTTTACCATCGTCTTTTCTTTGTCCGCTACTGTCCTCGGAATTAGGACGGATAATGACCGGGCTACACACTTGTCGTTATATGGACGGCTCGCCATTATGCCACGAGAGTTCGAATTTGCGGGACGCATTAGGGAACTGCTTCCCGTCTTCCCTTCTTCCTCGTTCTTGTTTTCTGGTCTCGAATCCCTACTCCAGAACACTGCTCTTGTCATCTCTCTCTCTGCATCCATGGCCCTTCACTTCGCCCATTCCTTCGCGTCTTTTCTCCCACCGCGGCCTATTAACCCTGCCTTGCGCTTACTCAGGAGTCAGGGCATTCCTCTAGCTTGTATCGTGGTCCTCGAGTGGTCTTTCTGTCCTTGAGTCTCTTTCTTTCTCGCTGTCTTTCTCTGCCAGTTCTTCCGCTCTTCTCAGCGTTTATAGAGGCCTTAACGACAGCCTTCTCGCTCATCTATTTGGCCATCATTTCCCGCACGCTTACGTTCTGTTGTTACTTTCTTGCTGAGTTTTTTTTATATATTTAGCCCAACTCCTACTGGGTTCGCCCTCGTATGTTCGCGTCCATTTCGAGGGACTCCATGTGCAGTGGTCGGGTACAGTGAGCATAGTGCGTCGCGCATTTTGGGGCGTTCTGGAGGGAAAGGGCGCGAAATGAAGGGAAGGTCGGACGTCCAGCAGGGAGGAGATCCTCGCGTCCGCAAAGAATCACGAATGGAAGGCTATTGAAGGGAAGAAGGAAGAGAGAGAGTGAGAGGGAGTGGGTGGCAGCGAGTTAAAGGCCGCGGCTCGAAATTCCGCCCTTGGCGTGTCGCTCTGCTCTTCGAATCCGTGAGCAGTGGGGGTCCTTGCGGATTCGCTCTGCTGATCCCTAATTCGGACCGTTCCAACCGCGGGTCACGCAGCAGCGAGCGCGCCGCGCGACTCGATGGGTCTCTTCTTTCTCCAGTGGGCTGGCCGTGTGCTGCGTCCCATTGTCGCTTTTAGTTCTTTTACGCATCCGAGCTTGACATGGGTTAAAATACAGAGCGAGGAATGCTTGCTATTTCAAAAGAAATAAAGCGGTGCATGGGGTGCAGGTCTTGACATCAGGAGAGTTATAAGGTGCTGAGGTCTTTTTAAAGCATCTTCTATGCACTACAGGGCTTTGGCGTTTGCACGGAAAAAACGTATTTCAGAAAGAAGTGGGTGTTGAAGACTGTGAACAAAGGCGATCAGAGCCTGTTTTCTCGTGGCCTAGTTTCCGCTGTGATATATGCAAGACAGACATATCACGGAGACAACGTCGTTGCCAACGCAGTTTGTCGGAACGTAGAACTCTTATTGCGTTTGGCTTCTGGTAAAAGTGGACATCACACCTGCAGCTCGGAGACTTGGCGCTCCGTTAAGGTAGAAAGAAGGTGGGAAGGCGCAATGCAGAACAGCTGTTAACATCGTTCGTGACCCGGACAACGCGGGGAATGACCTTTTACCCGTATTTTGTTTTTAAATATGAGGAGTTTTCAGGTGTTACTTCGGTATACGGATAAGTCAGTTCCTGTTGGCACGTCTTGTAAATTTTTTTCCAAGTGCTTCATGAGCGTGGTATGAAAGGGGTACAAGGACGTATTTTTAATCAAAATCTGAGCCTGGAAAGAATGAGTGCCGGGTCGTTTAGGTTCTTCTAATGTTGCGGCGTGGGTCTCATACACAGCAGCTGCAGGTTAAATGCTCACGCCACGAAAAATATAGAGACGCGCAGGAGATCTAAGTGCGCATAAAATTCTTGGGATTGAGTGCATTACCGTTGCGAGGTTCTTAATACAAATTAATGAATCAGGTAAAAACTCCGCGTTCGGTTCATATCGTCTTTTCATTCTTACTCTTCTTGCGCTTCGCTTATATCACCTTTATATCCCCGTGGCCTTCCGGTGAGGGTCGTAGTTGGGAAAGAAGTAGTCAAACATTATTTCTTACTTACCAAAATGTCAAAGTGCTGCTTCCTGCAAGTTAATTTCAAGGCATCGCGTTCGACAATAAGGAAATTCTACTGGAACACTCATACACGGTTATAACGCGTTGTGAAGGTATTCGAAAAAGCTATACAACACTCCTTCACTCCAGCTGTGAGCGCGCATTGATTCCAGGTGTATTTTCCCCGCTCAATTCTTTATTTGGGATCGCAGCTTGTCACAAAAAAAAAAAAAAAAAAGCAGCCGAAATTATTGCAGGGTGATTAGCATTGTTTGACGCAGATTTTATTGAGCGCTTCATAACATCCTGATCGCTGATCTTGATGTTTGGTTATTTGGCTAGACGACCATCTCGAGCTGGTGTATTTGTGATTATTAAATATATCCCTCTCCACATTGTTCCAATTAACTTTTGTAATAAATAAAATTGAATGCCCAGCCTCTTCTGGTTAACATCCTTCGCCTTTATCTCGATACATTGTTTCTATCGCGCACTTTCAAAGAAAAAGGGGCTGTAACATTTTCCGCGAAAGCAACGGAACGAAGTGCCTCTAACCACACGGAGGCGTCGCAGACCGCACGGCAGGCAGGCACGCGGATGGGGCCTTCGGGACGCAACAACAAAGCAGGCTGCAGAGGCGCTCGGCGGCCACGGAGCGGAGGAAGCAGTGACGCGGGTCTCGGCGCAATGTCATCGTTGTCGCATGCGCGGCGCGCGGTCACGCTGCCGTGCAGCGTTGCTATTTGTCCTGTCCGCCTAATTCATGCGCCATTCATATTGCATGAACCCACGTAGGAGTACCGGGCACGATCGATGCGACCGTCGTCGTCCGAGCAGCGGTGGCGGTCCATTCCGCCGCCGCAGATGCACCCATACCTCTTCTTACTTTGCGGTAGGCCTGGATTGTGTATATATACAGACCCACCGTTATTCGTTCTGCCCGCATCCGCAGCATCTGCTTTGACGCTCTAGCGGATTTTTATTCAGGTCGCGGCCATGATGGTATAAGTAAGCTTACGATTAATTCAGTACTGTTAGGTTACGAGTAGCTGTAATACATAGCGGAGCTAGCATACATATCCGGGTTTCTTGGTCATTACTTTCTAGAGCTAGTATACAGTGCCCCCTGAGTTATCCTTGTCTTTATCGACTTTTTTGTTTATTCTCATTTGCATACGAATAACGCATAAATGTCGTCGCGGAATTCAATTTAGAGACAATGCTTCCGACCTCACTATATAGCAGCCTCTGGTTTGAGCGTCCGCCGCGAGTGAATTCAAATTAACGTCGCCGTGTCAGTGATATAGGGTTAGGTTTGTTCAGTGGATCGCTTTGGCCGGAGAGAGTGTGCTGGTTTATATATACAACGAACGTTAATGCACAGACGCCGTTTGTGCAGGCACTATTAGGCAGTGGGAAACCTTATCATTCAACTGTTTGGCTTTCTGCCCTATTTTATCTATACAAGTACTCTCGACATCGATAAGTTTATGGGACTTAATGTTTGCAACGTTTCAACATTTATGCTTTGTTTGGAATGGCTGACACTGAATAGTGCAGCATACATCTCTGCTCGCTTCACCAGCGCAGTGCATGTCCCAATTCCAAAGCGCGCGCTTAAACGGCGCATTTTATTTAAAAACTCGTGAGCACCTCGAATTCGGCGCGTCCACGTCGTAAATAGTTGCGTTGCTAACGGCTGCCGTCAACGGCGTACACGATTCAAATAACGAGGCGTTTGCGAGTTAAGGGAAGTTCTGTAAACCAAGACCTAAGCACGCGAGAATGGGCTTTAAAAGATTGTCGCTGCGGAGTCGCACGGCGATGGCAGTGTGTGGTTAACTGAGGCAAATAGTGAGGGCTTTTTTGTGTTCGTTGTAAAATTAATGCAGCCGCGGAATTTCACATGCACGTGTACCTTAGTTCTGTCACCGCGACTCCGCCGACCCACGACCTGGATAGATTATAAATTTGATTCTGGATGACCCCTACGGTGCCTGCAGCTGACTGTGTCCACTGTCATTTTCAATCTCACGCGTTCATTGCAAAAAAGCCCCGAAACTGCTACCTCCGAGGAAAATGAGCACACTGCTGTTCGCCACTTATCTTCTCTATGGCCAGTTTTCGCGCGAAGTTCGTTCACTCCGAAGATATGGGGAGTCAAATTTGAATACGCGGGCAGGTGTCTTCCACACGCAGCCTGGCGCAATGCTTGCAAAAACGTGGGATTCGTCTTTCTGCATTAGTTTAGCCAATCCGCCTTTTTCACAAAATGTGGCGCCCTTTGGGAGTGGTTGAAAATTCGTGTGCTACTGGCTGAAAATGTCCTTGGGAAATGCAGCCGCCAGCGAAATGATGGGGTGTGTTCTTGACAGCTACCGCCATCTATCGTATAACGCCTGTCACGAATATTAACTACACATGGTCTCCGAGATCAGCTATGGCTGCGCTGATCGCGGAGACCAAAAATTGAGCATGCGCAACTGGGGTGGTGGTTTGTTTTCAACCATGGGAGAGGCGCGCATGCGCAGAGTGGACTTGTGAAAAAGGCGAATTCTCAAGCGACTGCATCTCTACTGATTCGTCATTTAAATTTAGAAATACCTTAGAGAAGCATGGTTTAAAAGTTCAGCGAGATCATATCGACGATAAGCTTGAGTTATTTTGCTTAGGCGCAGAATACTGCCGGGTGTTAAAAGTTGCCTAAATCGAATCGAGGAAACCAACTATACCTGAAGAGTTTGTTGATCACAATGTTGTATTTTGAGGACCGGTATCTATGGAATGGCCGTGATGTGAAGCATACAAAGAGTGTCCAGTCTTACAATTTCACAATATTTATGTAAACATTGTGGAATATGGAAACATATCACATGACACTGTAGATCCGCATGCGATATAGCACATTATTTATGCCTAACCATTAAAGTTGCCTTAAATGCCTGAGTTTGAACGTGCTGTTTCTCTCCCCGAACCCAAATCCCCGTATACACAGCGGCATACTTGTGTTACTGGAAATACGTCCAGAATACTTCTTAAAGTAAAGGTTATTAAAGTCATTGTCTTTGTTATTGTTTCATATCCATCTAGATCTAGTTCATTTATTCTTGGAATCGCTTTGCATGTCTAGTACTTTAGTTATTGCCACGTTTTGTTTGTCGTTGTTGTTTGTGGCCAGTATTTTTCCGTGTTTTGAGGTTTGCTATGTCGGGCTGCATTAATTTTGCAATAACATTCTTTGCGTTCGTTTCAGAGCTAAGATTCCAAATTTCGGAGTTTTATGCCATGAGTCGTGCTTCCTTTGAATAATTGCTTTTTCGTCTCTCTCCGGTGGCGCTCCATGAATGTGGTGCTTGTTTTTAGGTTCGTTTAGGGGACGTTTATGGTTCGTGATCAATTGACTAAATGGGTGCATGATCGATTCAATGACTGATTTAATGATTTAACGATTTATGGAATGATTAATGTTTCCTGAAAGATTATCGCATGAAGGCAAAACCTTTTTTTTTTCTTTGTCTACCCACGTTTCAGTTCTGCTGCAGCTAGGTTTTACCGGAAACCGGTTTTCTGGCATGTTGATCAATTTATTTTATTTCTAAATTGTCGAACATGCACTTCATGCATATAGTTAACCACCATGCTGGAATGCTCCTGCCGCACTTTTTTCTTCCGCTTCTTTGTTTTGGTATTACCTGCCGGTTTTGCGACGTTCCTGAAAGCGTAAGTTATAAATCGACTATTTCAAAAATTTCACAGCACTTGGAGTTTGCAGTAGGTCGCATGTTTTCCGGACGGTTATTAAAATTCATTTTCAATGCGTGACGTGGAATCCATTCGCGGCATGGTCTTAAATATATAGATATTTAAAACATTGGCAATTAGAGCATATTCTTTCACTAACACAGAACATATTAATCCACAGCAATAGCGTGTTTGGCACCCCATTGGTTTGCCTGCTATATCTAACCATCTAGTGTCAGGGGTTGGCTGATCATCAGAAGTAGCCAAACAGAAATACAAAAGCCGTGCCTTAAAATAAACGACAAAATTGTGGAGACAAAAAGAACTCGAAGAATGTACGCATGCAGCAGTATAGGAGACAGGTCTGTCACGCTTGGACGCGTTGTCCAGCGATGGACTTTGTGCCGAGCGCTGGCCTCGGCTCGAGATTGGGCGAGATTTGGAGAACGGCAAGCATTCGAGCGAATGAAGTCGTAGGGAAGTGAGGGCGAGCAGAGTGAAGGGACAACGACGAATAAGCAGAAAACAACGACCGACCCCAGAGAGGACGGCTTCTGAGCTACGGCATATCACCTTTGTGTTTTACTACCTCTTCAGGAAACCGCCAGCTCCATTTTTCTCAGCTATTTCTGTGGTGAAATTTGTTCCTTGCTCCTCGAGCACTTTCACTTTCTCTGCTCACCTGTATGCGTTCTTCGCGGTTCTCGTTCGCACTCTGCTCTTACAGTCATTTCTTGCCTGTAACCCTGCGAGCCGTGCTGCCTGGTATTGAAAGCGTCTTTGCACGCCGAGAAGCCTTCTTCGCGCGTTCTTTAAATCCGTGTGGTGCTGAGAGTTTATTCTTCACTGCAGAATCTGCAAAAACAGAAATCTCCTCATTCGGTTTAGCCCGTGTTCTATGGCGGCTTATTCTGACTTGCCGTGCGCTGTCTTTTTTTAAGGAACAACAAAAACCGCCTTTTGTTTGCGGTGATTCCCGAAAAAAGAGAGAGAGAAAAAAAAGAACTGTCCTGCGCCTTCGTTTCGCGCTGTTCCGGTTCGCCAACTTTTCTTTTTGCGAAAGTGGACAGATGTCTTGAAGGAAGAAAAACAAAATCAGGCGAGAAAGTAGGACGCGTGGCTCGTCTTCATGTTTTATTTACAGCCTACTGAAAGGGCAATAAAAAAGTTTTTTTTTTTTTTTTTTTTACTGTTATTGTCTTGAGCCGCGTACCGCCTCTGTACATCATGAAAGCGTAAAAGACCCTGCTCTGAGGAGACGAAAAATGGAAACAGCGAACCGTCTTTGTCATTTGTAATATTTTTCTACATCTACCTCTGTTTCGGTGTACAACATTCATAGCGGTCAACAACCTATGCCGACACTAAAGGCGTGCGGCGAAAAAATAAACGCTCTGGAACATAACTGACAAAATGCTTAATGCTTTTACAATGTGCAGTTTCGTTTTCTCGTTATTGCAATGCTACGCAGCATTATAGTGCAATTTGTGCTGCACATCAATATGTAGCATCTATACGGGTTCCATTTACCCTAACGAATAACTTTAGCTTCTTCTTACATATGAGCAATCCTTTATCCGTAGTTTGTACCTTTCAAAAACAAGTCGTCGAGCAATTGTTACTGCCCCTGGATAAAGTAGACGTCTGTCTTTTTGCCCTTCCTATTTTTTTTTTTTTTTGATGGCTCCAGCAATTAGAGCGTCAAATACGCGAAGTACGTGAAGATAAAGAGAAAGCGCAGTTCTAGTTTCCGAACTTTCATTGCACTTTGTGAACTGATGGACGCTCTCTTAAAATAAGGGGTTCTGCGACATGAAGTGAATAATTTCTTTTTTTGCTCCATAACCTCGCTGTGGATCGTTATACGTCTTCATCAAGGGGTATAATTTTTGAGAGAGAGTGGAGGTTAGAAGCACTGTAATGTAATGCTTTTAAAGTTAGACAACATTTTTCGAATGTAGTTTTGCACATGCAGCATAGTTCTTTTGGCATTCATCCAATTTTATCGCGTGTTTCAACTCCGACTCGAACCTTAAACTAAACGCCTTGTTCACCGCGAAGCAGAAATGGGGCATTGAATCAACTGACACTGGATGTTTTTTTCTTAGGTTAGTTGATGTGACCTGTTTGTAAAAGGTGCGTTTCTCACTTGTATAGTAGAGCACTTATACCATCCTTTAAGCAGCGAAATGTAAGATGAAACAAAGTTTTCATATTGCAAAGCCTCTTTATATTCAAATATATTATAAATTGTGCATTCAGTGCTGAACTGAAACTCGTGTACTTCCTCCTACCCCGAAGAGGGCTTTGTTGCATGCATAATGGTAGTGTAACAAAGTCAGCTGTAAAAACTAAACTACGCTGGCGAGCAAACGCCGGCGCGCCATCCTGTCTTCAAACAAATTGCCACTCATTTAGGTTAGGTAGCGAGCACGCGTTATTCTAGATTTCTACGTTTCAATACTTTCGAATCCCATGCTGCTATTGATAGCGGTAATGTGTAGCTAAGGAGGATGTACGTTGCTTGGCTTGAATGAGTTTAGCAAACTCTAATCGCGGCTGAGTCGCTCGACCAACCCCAGCGTCGCCCACACAGCGTCACTTTGCACAGCAGCGACAGATATCTGTCGCCAATATTCTGCCAAACCCAATTCGTTAGGAAGTTTTTTTTTTATTGGAGTGCGAGAATAACAGGAGTAGGAGGGCATTTCATTGAAGCTGAACCGTTTCTTTTTCCACAAATATCAAATTCAGGAAGGTTGTCCTTTTCTTGCCATGACGCTCAATGAAAGCCCCCAAAAGATGCCGTTAAAACTATAAGCAACGAATGAGCTACGATCTTCATAAGTTTGTTAACTAAGCGTAGCTTAATGAAATTCCAGCATTTGCAGATTGGCTGCATGAGGGCAAGTGGTTAAAGTGTGTCTCCATTTTTATTAAAATATGTGCCGAGTAGCGGGTGCTCCTCGCTGCGGAAGTTTACATGCGCGCCCCTTATACTAACGTCACCAGCATCTCCAGTACCATTGTCATTTCGTTTTCGATTCACAGCGGAGTGCGGTGCCGCGATGTTCAGGAGCGAACCTTAATGGGACGGCGACATGCTAATCGCGGACCACAGCAGGTACCGGCTGTGCTATCTATTCCTTGTTCAGTTGTTTTTATTTCACTCTTCTGCATTTCGTATTTCCCCTTCCCCCGAGATTCGTCGCGGCTTTCCTACGGCCTAGGTTACCGTCTGTTCGGGAATCTATATGCAGCACTCCTTTGCGACCACTGCACTTGTGTCTAGTGGCGCCAGGGGTGCGGAAAAAGCAGCACAGAAAGGAACAGTCAGTCTTTTTTTTTCCCCATCACACTGCTGCTTCTGGTAGCGTGCTTTATTGCTTTCGCTTCCGCTTAACCGGGCTGGTGCATTAAGAAATGTTTTGCTTTAATGTTTTCTTGCTTTTAGACGTCGCCAGATTAAGGTACCCCCCCTTTTCAGCTGTCGATTACGGCGGGAGTTCTCTTTTAAAACATTTAAAGTTAGACAATTTTTTAATGCTCACAGATTTCTCTCCGCAGACCCCGCAGGCCGCGTCCGCAGAATCGTGTCCGCAGCAGTTGTGAGAATTGCGAAGTGGTAAAGGTTAATGAGTGGTGTCAGTCAATATAGGGCGACGTAATGTTGTGTCCGAAAAAATAACTAGGTCAATAAGTTAATTAGGTAATTAAATGAGGCAAAAAATGTAAAAGCTGTCCGCAGCGATTGTGAGCAACTGAGAAGCGGTAGAGGTTATTGCGTGATGTCAATCGATAGAGGGTGATTTAATGATGTGTTTAAAAAAATTAGGCCAATAATTAAACTTGGTAAATAATTAGAGGCAAAACAACGCAAAATTGCGTCCGCAGCAGTTTTGAGTAACTGAGAAGTAGTAGAGGTTAATGAGTGGTGTCAGCCAATAGAAGGTTGCGTAATATTGTGTCCAAAAATAATTAGGCTAATAAGTTAATTATGTAATTATGTAGAGGTAAACAATGTAAAAGTACAGACGAAAATGATCTTATTAGCCAATGGCGTGGCTCCATATTTGAATCAAATTCTAAAATAGTTAATTAAATCAGTCAGTTAAGGTGACGTCCAAGATGTGACGTCACGCAACTTGAAATCGAGCCAAGAAAGGGCATAGGAAGGAATTGGCGCGAAATTTGAAAGTACCGAAAACTACAATGGGTAAACAATAAGTAAATTAAGCAACTAGAAATAACCAGAAGCAACCAACTGTAGCATCCGTGCTTTCGCATTACTCCAATGCAGATTCTGCAGTGCTCTTAAATTTTTTTCAGGTCCGTTGGACGAAATGGGTTCTAGCGTAGTTATAAGCGCTGCTATTATAAGAAAAAGATGATAACTTCGATTAAATGCTTACGATTCTTTTTTTAACTCGCTTCGCCGTTATTCAAGCATTTTTGAGACCGTAACGATGATCAAACGGCACTGCCGATGGTGAATTGTGGCTTCTCTGTTTATAATAATTGTTGCTATGGCGCTGCAATTGCCGGCAGCAGTCGCAATGAAACAATCTTGCGAAGAGCCGGCAAAATCTTTCCCCTCAACCGCTATGAGAGGCAAGGCTAAAAACTTATGAAATAGCAGATATTGGCTGTGATTAGGTGATCATATAAATTTATTTATTAAACCCTCCATTCACTAACTTTTCTTTTCCAGTATCCGGAACTGAACTTAAGCTTTCCTAAGTTGTCCCAGTCATTTCAACCGCCAGCCGGAGGATAATGACGTCGTTCGTGTTGTGGTACTTAGACACCATGGCACCAAACAGAGCTTTCTTCTATGCGTTTGTCGCTAAGTAGTAACGATGCCGGTGCGAATACTGGCTCTTAATGGAATTTCTTCTTTGCCTTCAATTGCTCGGATTACATATATAGAAAACGTGTGAATCTTGGTGTTAACTTTACATAACATTATTTAACTGAAAGAGGGCAGCAAGAAGGTTTGGATCACTGCTACTAATAAAAAAGAGGGAGAGATAGCAGGAAAAGCAAACCATCTAAAGAAGTAAATCCGCGCGTGTCTTCTGCTTTAAAAACTGTGCTCACACCTGAGTAGTATAATCAAGAAAAATAAGTCGAAGTGAGAAAATGCGCGTAAAGCACCGCACAGCACAAATTCTCAACGCACACAAAGGATTGATAGTCATGTCCCTGGTTTCGGAAAGTTCTTGTCCACACTTTCGCCCTTTCGTTGCTGATGGTCGGAGTCGTTGCTATAGAGACCGTATCCTCAAAGCCGACGGTGCGCGCACACGGAGCGGTCGTAAACGACAGTGCACCGCCATAAAAATGTGGGACTCAATTGTGCGCGCTCCCTCGCAGCCTCCCTTCCTCATTCTGTCGAAGTGAGAAAACGACGTCGTTTCAGTTAAGGCGCGGAACGCTCCCTGGACTCGGTCACGCAGTTTCTAGGCAGTTCCACGCTGCCTTGCATGCTCGCTGCTTTCTCTTTTTCTAAAAACTCGATCTCTTGATTTTCCTTGCTTATTTCAATATTGTCACCATTTTATCCGTTTTTGCGATCACCTACTTTTAGGCCGTTTTCGTCTTTATTGCTTTTTGTGTATAGTTGTGCCATAAGCGCAATGCTCACACTGCTTGGCTTGCGTTAGCTTTCTACGCCTCAGCATTGCGTACCATTTTCATCCTCCTGCTTGGTCCACGGTGTGTTTTACGGCATTGTTTATTCTTCGAACTTTCTCGTTATTGCGGCCTTGGGGTCTACATGGTTTTGTTGTGAAAACAGAAAGTTATGTGAAAGGGTGCTAGGAACGGGCCCAACAAGAAGCGCTGAATGCAGCCCTGCATCAGTGAACGGCCTAAGATAGCGTGTACAGTATCTCTCAAAAAGCCCTCGCCACCTCCCGCCTTTTTTCTTTTAACTTTGTAAGGGGCACCTAAGTCTGGAAGCAAGAGCTGTAAGAACTGCGGCGCTACACTTGCGCTTTGCTGCATATTGCAAGGAGGAGACATAAAAGAAGACAAACGCTGCTGTCGCGCTAAAGACAACGCACGCACGCACGCACGCACGCGCGCGCGCGCACACACACACACACACACGCACACACACACACACACACACACACACACACACACACACACG
>JAJIZL010024674.1:117966-134046 GCA_023969395.1 Amblyomma maculatum
CATACATACATACATACATACATACATACATACATACATACATACATACATACATATATACATGCAATCATCTATCCAATTCTTTGCTTCAGTGCATGGCAAAAGCTCTTAAATTACTGCGCTCAAATTTCTCATTAGAGGTTTCGTAATGGTCCTTCAAATTTTTTTCCTCTAGAAGCAGTGCAAATTAAAAGAAGACATCGTTGCCGTGTGCCCAGAAAACCATAAACCATGGTTCCAGATTGTGGGATACAGCGTATAAACATCGCCCCAATTACGATCTTATGCCGAGTCTCTTCCTATCACCTGTTTGTGCGTGATGCATGAAGTAAACAAAGTGCACGTGAAAAAGCAAGCAAGCGGAAAGTCGGTGATGAGTGGTGACGTTGATTGGTCTGCAACAAAAGCCCATCAGTTTCAGCGGCGTGCTTTTTTTTTTATTGTTGCCCGAGTGACGACCAGCCGAGAGGAAGACGCAATATTGAGTGCAGGGCATCACTTCCCAGTAATCTCTCCACAACCTCTTGAACACAAGCAAAACCTTGCACCACTATTCAGAAGAAGCAACGATCTACAACTTGCAAAAAAACAAGAAGAAAAAACCTTAACGACAACCTGGATTTCTTATAGCCTATACGACAGTATGACCTGGTTGTGTTGATAGCTCGAATGCGCATCACGCTGTAAAAAGGAGACGCCCTGTGAAAAAAAAGCTGGTCAAGGTAGCGAAAATTTACCAGTGGAAACGGAACAGAAGATTAGGAATTGACACTTACTTCCTTTTTATATTACACGATTAATCTATCTGCTGTTTTGTGACGCGTTATCAGACAAGAATTGTCTCAGCGCTTTTGTCTAGGGTAGAAAAGCGTCGTCCACTCTGCGCGGAATAATACACGTTTTATCGTGTGGAGAGCATGTTATGCACACATACAATTCGCATGCGACGATGACAGATATAGACAAGGGGTGAAGTGAGGCTTGTAAAAGAAGAGCTGGTTACTATGTTTCGTGTGTTGATAGGAATGACGGCATTTTGGACCTTTTATACTTTTTACCACTTGGAATGGCACTCAGGTTTATTTTTTTTTTATAAGAAGTGCTATTCAAAGCGCACACTCACGCTGCAGTTTTCAGACAATAAATTGTAGATATAGATAGGTCTTGAATAATCTTGCCTCTAAATACTGTGTATAATACTGTCTTGGGTAAGTTTGGAACTTTGTCCGTCTAAGACGCACACCAGCCACGGTGTGACATTTGCTGCAGTGTCGGCTGCGATCGAATGTGCTAGCCCTGAGCCTGCAGCCAATGACACTGTTATATTGACAAATCTGAGCTCTGTAAACGTCATCAATTCGTAACATAGTTATCGCGCTCTGAAGTGTGTAGACAATTTAAAGTCTATTTTATATGCAACAGGTTTCCCTTTTCTTCATACGTCCTTTCCTCTGCCTCACAAGTTGTTAAACCGGATGCAATCGGTGTCTTGGCGGCAGCTACACACAAATTATTATCCATGCCTATCTTGATACAGCAAGATACATCCGACCGTATACAGGAACAAATGCCTCTGGTGTGGACAGAAACCGACAATTTATCGTATTAAATGAGCCTGCCAGAAAATAGATGCAGTGCCTATAATTCACAACTCCACGCCGGAGTAGTGGGAGGCTGCGCTGTGCAGTTCGGAATCGAAAGACCAGCTTTGGCTGATTGAACGGGCCAGCCGGGCAGCAAAGGCCGCGGGAGTCCTGGAATGAGGACCCAACCACGAGAGCTCTACATTATTATTTTTTTGCACTATATAAAGTTTGCTTTCACTCTGTTTTATAGGCTCCACTCATTTATTCTAAACGTTGCTCTGAACTGTTTAACAGCCAACTTATTGTAAATTTCTTTCACATTTAAGTGGGGCGGCGAGTGTCCACTTCCGAAATAAATGAATTTGTCGTTTTTCTCAGCATAGTGAACGACAATGAAGAAATATTACTTAAGATAAACTAGCAGACAGGCAACGCAAGAGGAAAAATAAAGTTCATACGTTTTAAGCTCGTCGCTTGTTAAATATAGATAGGGTAGTCGATGAAGCATGAAAGCACACGTCTGAGCAAACAGCGTGAGTAACGAGAAGAATATTTCTTTTTTTTTTCGCCCCTTAGCATCGATGTTTCAAACCTGGTCCTCTGATAAACATCTTCGGCTCAGTTTCTTTTCACTAAGGCCACGGGCGTAGAAACGCACTGAGCACGTTAACGAGGGCGTATTGTAACCTGACGCAACTACTTTAACAAAAGCATACTTTCCATTATCCGGGACAGTTCGTATTTCATTCACTGCTGTTCTCTGTGCGCCGACGCGTAGTTTTACCCTAACTCGGGTAACCACGAGTTAAGATGGTTTTGCGCTCTGTCTCTTAGTGTAAGACGGTGAAGAGCTGATTCATCCGTTCACGCGAACTGGTGCGCAGACACATGCATGCACGAACACGTACACACACCGAAACACACAAAACTCACAGACATACACGCAAGGGCGCGTGCACACATACCCGTACGCTTTACGCTGGACTGAGCATATAAGATCTCGAACAGCTGTGCGGGACTCGATTCTGTTCTGTTTTTGGGAAGACAAAACCGGCTATTACCATTATTGCGAAAAGTCCCACTTTCTTAGCTGCGTCTCAGAGTGGGGAAAGTATTCATGGCTGCGTGCGAGGAAGACTCGGGCTGAATTATTGATCAAAAAGGAAGAGCCATTGCGAGGAGCGCACATTATTTCGCTTAGTCAGACAACGTATAAAGTAAACCCACGCTGCTGGACCGGCTTCCAAGAATAGAAATCGTATTATAGCCGGCGGCAAAATAAAAGGCAAGGCGGTAAAGAAGCCCCCTGTTCCGCAGTAAATGCAAATATTCTTTTTCAGAATACCTCGCTGATCTTTGGTCACCTGGAAGTGAGCAGAAATAGCCTGCTAAAACTTAAGAGTGCGAGGTCTTTAACGAAGTCTTCATCCGCTAATGTTTGGAAAGAAGCTTTTGTGCTTAAAAGTTTACACCGTACGGGTCTATGGTGTGAAAAAATGGTTTTAAAGAAAGTCAAATTGAAATTGCTCTTTTTTAAGGCCTCTTCAGTTTAATTTTATTTCGAATGCACCCCCGTTTAATCAAGTATGCCGATGAAAAGGTGCCACTTGACGAGTCTTCGTCCTTGAATTCTTCATCTTTGAAAAAAAAAAATCATTATCAATTGCTGTTTCTACATTTAGAGATCCGACTAGACCGCGTACCGGAAACGTATCTTGAGGTCAGCAAGGCATGGAATTAACGTTTCGGAAGATCAAGCTAAAGCTAGATCATGATAGCTTCGTTAGCCCTTAATATTCTTACTGTCTTGCCTCAATAAGCTTGGAAGGCGCTAACAAAATTCGCAAATGAAATTACACTTTCTATGCATGACACCAGACAACAATAATAGACGTCTGTGTGCATCAATTAAATCCAAATAAGTAGTTATAAAAACTATCAAGAGGTCGCTAAATGATTTTATGTTTATTATGTGGTGCGGTCTATAGCTCTTGCTCTGCCGTCGATCTGCCATTAGAGCTCACAATGCTGTTTGCTGGCATTCTTTCGGCAGCCACACGGCCATTATTTCGGACTCGTATATTTCACCTTCATATCGACGCCTCTGGCGTGCACGCTCTTCTACGCCATTTCTCTTTCAGACATAAGGAGAAGGAGGGGGGGAAGGGGTGATGTAGTTTGCTTCTTGTATAGACGACTGTGTTGATTCGTGAAGCAACGTTACGGTTCAATACATGCATCTGCTACGCAGTAGGGAAGGTGTCAATGTATAGAGGATGCTCTGGGGTTCGGAACCATTGATGAATTCTGTTTTGTGAGCATTGTCTATAACACAGTGCGTTCTGGGCAACCCTTCCACAGCGAACGGGTGAACCAGCGATGCGTCTAGGCCGGTAACAAAAGTGAACGATATATAAAGCGGCACATTAAGTCTCCCTGCAAGCAGTGTAGTGCAGGTACCTCTGCGTACATATCATAATCGACAAATGCTTAAACAACAGTGTTTATTCGCGTGCATCTTTTACAAAAAAAAAAAAAAATCAACAACTGTAACGCATACCTGCGATTCTTTACGCTCGTCGAAGGTAACGTCTTACTCACTACGTCGATACCCTACGGTAGCCCGCAGCCGTTTTCGGACCCAGTCGGCGGCCATTTTGGTTCACTGACCCACTCACACTAAGGCATCTCTGCCGTGTTGCAGCCCTGGGCCCCAAGTGGGCAGCACCGCTCACTCCATAGTGGGCGTCTGGATTTCGTTCTGGCCAAAGCAGCCGACGCTTCTTTCCTAGTCCACGTTGCTTCCTTTTCGACTCGCCTCTCGGCTAACTGCGCTTCGTCTACGGCCATTGCGACTGCTGCTGCGGGCACGTACTACATACCTACATGGGCTCCGGCTCATGAGCAGATGGGATGGAACTCGCAAGGCTAGGGCCGCTGTTGCTTCCGCAGGCGCCCGTCTCCGGCTCTCAACACCGGCTCGGCCGAGTCGCCGTTGATGGAAGTCGTTTGCGGTCCCGTCTAATGGCTGTCGTCGTAATCGTGGCGGTTTCGCAGTTCTCGGCTGTGGGATTTCGCCGTAGTAAATAGCACAGGAGACTTTCTCCCCTTCTCCTTTGTCCTGCCTTCATTTATTCCGCTCGTTTCCACTGCTCTGCTTCCATCTTTCCTTCCCTATTTGTTACACCTGTTTCAGTAATTTAGGTGTACTGGAATGGGACAACATGGCTGAAATCACACTGACAGCCCTTGTTAGAAAAATGAATTCGGCGAAGACCCTTTAGACTGCTTAAATATCAGGTCGCGAAAATACAATAACGACTTTGTCTCACAGTCGTGACTAGGCGTAACGTTTGTACATACACTCTAGACCTTACAACACGTTACTTGTAAAGTGCTGAGTAATGCTACGTTACATAATATATATGAGTCATGGGTAGTGATTTTACGGCACGCTACGCTTTATCAATCATCCCCGTACATGTCCTTCTTCATGCGCGTTTGCAACTGGCGTAATGACGGCATCCGAAATTCCTGCCATGAACGCTGCCAAATTTCCTGCAATTGAAAGCCCCTCGGAGTGACGCGTCTAAAGGCTTCACATGAATTAATTCAAGCAATAGCGACAGATGGCTTTTGACATGTAGTTTTATGAGAGTCCTCTAACTAACGCGGGGTTTCCTTCGGAATTCGGTTTCTACTATTTTCGTACTAGATTGGTTCAGTTGGTTTTGCAAATGGCTGTTGGCATGTGGATTTAGGATGTCTCTTCTTCTGAGCAAGCAATAAGATTTCCCCTCCGCCGAAGAGCTGTTGTCTGTCCTGTCCTCCTCACGATCATACCTCTAGCCATGCCACGGATTGCAGGCATAGCGGGAACTGAGCAGGAAATTCGGCCGACCACTTAGTGTCCCGTCTATGTTGCCTGCCTACTACAACCTGCCAAAGGCATGATGGTGTTTATGGTGCCACGGACGCTAGCCGCGTCGAGTGCTTCAAAAAGTTTGAGGTGTGCGCAACAGCGCAAAAGCAAAATCCTTTTTCAATATGCACTTCATCCAAGGACAACACAACGTAAGTAGAGTGCAATACAAAAACTTATCGCGAAGGACCGTTTAGTTGTGACACAAAACGCACAAAAAGGCTGAAATGTTCATAGAGAAGACCCGGAGATTTTTCGCGTACCTCTGCTGCACATTCCCTAACTGTTCCGAACCAAAATCCGGAAACGAAAAGCGGGCGCAATCTCGCTCTTTCAGGATCTCGGGGCGGAAGCTTTCGCTAGCTTATTCACGGTGAGCAGCATCTCCATGCACATCCAAAGTATGCTGCGGCGCTTGAAAACAGAGCGCATGGGTTGCGAATTCCTAGTCCGAACTAGGTCACGCACTCACTCGCGGGAACACGGGACAGGCGTCTTTTTCCCCCTCTTTCTCTTCCCTTCTTCCCTTTTCACCTTCTGCATCCGGTGCAGATCCTGCTCTTGCAAACCAAGGAGCTGGTAGCAAAATGGGCGTCCTTTTTTTACTTACTGGTGCTATTTTTGTCTAGTAGCCCGTCGAATTCGGCCTAAGTGATGTATAAAAAGTGTGAAGTGGTATAGGTGGCAGAATTAAAAGTGAAATTCTGCATCGGAAATGCCTCGCAGAGGACGTTGTATATTTTTGTTATGTTCCTGCTATGTAATGGACCCCCTGAGCAGTAACCCGTGGCGCGGAATCAGCTCGGGCTGATGTAAACTAATTCCGAGCACATCTTCTAGCACGGATACAAGGCGTCACGCTTTTGCGGAAATCCTTTAAGCACAGTGGTTGTGTTACGAGTTGGCCGAGCAGTAATCAATTTTCAGGGATAATTATTTTAATGGACGGCTGCATTCTATTGAATAGGTGCTTTGTTGTCGTCCGGAACTAAATCATAAAAAAAGAAGACGTCCTAAGCTTTCAGACACATATCCCGGTCGAAGCGGTGCCTTTAGACCTTCCGCCACACTATGAAAGGTTGTTGACGCTGTAGCGATAGTCTTTGGCTCCACGGGGAAGCTACCTGGATAGCTCTAAATACGGGTGGGCACGACTGGCCTCTAACGTCGGGTCCCTCATAGCGAATCTGGTTTCACTTTGTTATCATATAGGTCACGTAACGTTCTATGGAGTGTCATGTCGCAATAAATATTTAAGAGACTTACGATGAATTAAATCAACTGCGCACTAAAGAAAAAGGTTGTCTACCGGAAAGTGGCGATTTAGTCTTGGTTACCTTAGTCGCCGAGCGAGAGCGCTACATCTACTCCACGCAGTCACCCCTCCTGAGGCCCTGGGGTTTAGAGGTATACCAGTGGCCAGATGAATGAACCTGCGGTGGAAGCTGGCAAAAAACGATTGGAAGATTGGTGGCTTAAAACCAGATAA
This sequence comes from Amblyomma maculatum, assembly GCA_023969395.1. Classification (NCBI taxonomy): domain Eukaryota; kingdom Metazoa; phylum Arthropoda; class Arachnida; order Ixodida; family Ixodidae; genus Amblyomma; species Amblyomma maculatum. The sequence goes on from JAJIZL010024674.1 coordinate 124,964, forward strand.
GTAACATAATGTCAGTAATGTAGAAACAAAAATTCAATAAATAGAATGATGGTATTAACTGATCTAAAACAATAATTAAGACATAGGGGGAAAAAGCGAGCATGATAGCTACTGTTACCACTTCGTTTCAAAGGGGACGCTCCTATATTCCGTCCATTCATCCGGAGGCACATGCGTTCAAGAGCAATAGAGGAAGGCAATCGGATTTCGTAAAAATGGTATATGTGTAGAGGTTTCGTCCCGTTCAGCACCTCTCCAGCTGCACAGCTGTGGAAGAGAAAACAAATAGCAGAGGACGAATGTGGCAAGTTAACGTGGAATATTACGTGTGGCGAAGGCGTTTCACGCGAGGCTTTGACGTAGAGAGATGCCCACATGCTATTCGGTTCAGTTATAATTGGTGTACACCGTCGCTGTTTCGAAGGTCAGCGCCCGATTGGCTGATTTTAGGCTATACCGTCATTAATCGTCAGGGGGAATATGGGGCTTTTTTTATTGCTGGCGTCACGATATTTTTTTTGGTGGTTGGAAAATTTGTAAATTTATGTTTGCCGGAAACAAACTCGTGTTTGGTGCCGGTTAAACATTATCGCGCCCAGGAAGAGCCAAAAGAAGTGCCTTTATGAAGAACAAGAGTTGGTTCGACTCGGCTTCAGTGCTCATTCAAAAGAGTTCAGTTTCCCTTCCACACGGCCAACTTCAAAGTAATGGCCCCCAAAATGCGTTATCGAATGTTCTGGCCAATTAGCGTGAAATCAGCATTGAGAGTTGAAATTTTGATTTCCTGGCATCCAGTTATATCTTGAAGAGCGCTTGACGGAGTACAAAGACTCTACGGGCTACCTTATTGTAAATGTGATTCACTGGAGAAGGTAATGGCAACCCACTCCAGTATTTCCTGCCAAGAAAACCCTATGGCCAGTCACAATACCATTAATGATATGGCGCCAGAAGATGAGCCCCCCAGGCTGGAAGGCGCCCCACATGTTACTGGGGATGAACAAAGGGCGATTCCTAGTAGCTCCAGGACGAATGAAGCGGCTGGGCTAAAGCCAAAAGGACGCTCAGTTGTGGATGTGTCGGGAAGCGACCGGAAAGTCCGATGTTGCAAGGAGATGTATCACATATCAACATGGAATGTAAGTTATGTGATGTTAGGAAGATAGTGAGAGACCGGAAAGCGTGGCGTGACATGGTCCATAGGGTCACGAAGAGTCGGACACGACTGAACGACTGAACTGAACCCCGAACATAATTATCGGCAGCTGCCATCGATTAAAGAACGGCTTTTTGTATGCTTTTGTGGGTTTTTTTCTGCCCACGTTCCTTGCATAGGTCTCGCCATCGCCAAATGTTTCTCATTCTTATTTCTGTTGTACCAATGCCTGCGTACATTAAGGCGAAAACCTTATGTCTCATGCAAAGCAGAACATATGTCGCCAGAAGTAGCGCAGCAGAAAGTCAAGCCACCGGATGTGACGTCACAAGTAGAAGTAATTGTTGTAACTAGGTATACAATGGAAGAGGGAGTATGTCGTAACGAGATGCTAATTAAGACCGGGTATCCCGTCTTGCCTTTCTCCACATAGCAACTATGACGCCAGCCGTTGTCCGCACACTAAAGCGACGAAAGGAACAACAACATCAGATACTCCTGTCGCAGGGCCTCTTGTCGCCTTTGGCGCGTCATTTCATCTCTTTCGCATCAGAATTGGGACGCAGCTCTTCTTCCAGCATCCTGGGGCGTGTCTTACCATTTCGCTGCCTACTTGGCAAACATCTGCTAGTCTAGTTAGCGATAGTGTTTCGAACAGAGTTAATGCCTCCAGTTGTACGCCCTAATCCCCTCACTGCACTAAGTGACTTAACGTAGTGAGCGTTTTCAGAGGAGTGGACGCTATCAGAGAAGGAGTGGAGTAGGAGCTGTCACAGAAAAAGAAAGAGCACAGAGGACTTCAAGCTACCGGTCACCTGGTGGTGCACTGCGCAAGAAAAAGCGTGGGAACGCCGGCTGTGTGAGCTAGCGAGGTTTCGCCTTCATACAAGTGGGCGTCCCTAAGTGCCTCTAAAATTTTCTTGGACTCCTCCTTGCGTTGGTGACGTACTTGCCGTGTTGGAGCCAAACTAATGATTGCGCCTAATGTGGTGCACTAGGGAAGCACGTGCGCAATATGCCGATAATAAAGACACATACAAAATAGCGGAACATCTTGAGGTAAAATAAAATGCAGTCACATTGCAATTACTCCGTTCGACGGCCGCTGGCAGGAAAAGTAGAGCCAGACAATTATTTTGCGCCCCAGCACCACGGTCTACCCACTTTCGCGTTCTTATTTTTATTGTTCCATTCTCGCTTCATTTCTTCATCATGCACGAAAGAACGAGATTTGAGAATTAGAAACCTTGTACTTAGGTTTTAACCAAGGGGTCAAAATTGCATGCTGTTTAATTTTCCCTCTACATCTCCCCCCCCCCCCCCCCGCCTCTATCTTTCCGGAAAGGAAGACGGTTATTTTGTTTAGCTCCGCGCTTTCCAAAGCAACCATTGGCGTTCCGTCGCTTTCTTCGGCACGCTACGTCAGTCGTCCTACGGAATCGGCTGTTTCCTTTGGAATGAAACACCTTGCGAATGTTCCGCCTCGGCTGCAGTCACTCGCTGCCGCTAGCTACTGCGCCAGGCTTAATGTCTTTCTGTTCGCCTTCCTTCCGGTCTCGTCACCGAGTTTCTTATTCCCGTCGCGTTCTTCTTCGAATCCGTTCGAGAGGAATGCTACCGCCTCCTCCGCTGCCGCGCCCTTCTGTTTTCTTGCATTGCTTGTTCTATCCCAAGCGGTATTTTTTCTTCCTTCGTTACGGTTCGTCCTTCGTGCCTCGTTTTACATGCCCCCTGAGGAGCGTTCCCTTTCTGTCTTTCTTGCAGCCTTCCACGGCTCTGTGTCGAATCCGCACAACGAAAGGAGCTTCTTCGTTCTACAACCCTTCGCCTTCTCCGTATACTTTCTTACTTACGTTCTTTCTTTGCCTTTCTCTTCTCTGCCAGCGGTGCCTTTGGTTTGGTACGACGGTAGAAGGGAAATGAATTCTCGGCAAAATAGATTCTTCGCCAGCGCACGGAAAGCGCGCGGGCGTGAAATTTAGGTTCGGCCGCGTCTTGCCCTGCTTCCTACGCTTCCTTGTTTTGTCTTTTTCTATTCTGTTTTCGCTTTTTACTTGTTTCTTCCGGCGGCTTCTCGGGCACGCGCGTTCACGTTCAGGATGCCGCTGGTGCTGGCTGCGCCTGTGAAGCATGCTTAACCCCGTCGCTCTAACCGGGACGTCATGCGAAAGAGGGAAAAATAAAAATGAACACAAATGGGACTATGAGGAGTAAGAGATAGAAAAACAAATTGAAATGAAGGAGGTTACTTTTGCTCTCTGGCGGTATACGTGTAAAATAATGCAATTCCAGCTTCGCCCTACTGATGCAATGCATACGTTATAACAGAATGAGACTGGCTTTCTTCTTTTAATCCAATAATAAGAAATAAAACGAGAAGACGTGCGTCTTCCATTCTTCAAACATTCACGAACTTCGACTCTTTGTTGGCTATTTGCTTTTTTATTATTGTGATTCCCGTTATTGCGTAATAGCAATTTTGTATCAGAGGGCTCTGTGCCATCCTTTTTTTTTTACTGGCAAAAAAATTGGCCTTAGCGTCAGAAAATGACGACATTTTGATCCGGAGTCCTCCATTCCTTCGCGTTTTTCTCTCTTTGTTCTTTTACTCCTCTTCCAAATCACTTCCCTCACTGAGCGGTTGAGCTGTGCGCAGAGGAAGAAATACATTTATCTCACTCTACCCTTATCTAAGAACCAATTTTCATTGAATATTTTAACTTGAGTTTCCGGATGCCTTTTTGTAGATGCCGCGAATTACCTCGAATGAGACGTATACGGTTAAACGCTAAAAGCGGCATAAAATACATTCAATTGAAAAAAAAAAAAACACATTAAAAGAAGCCACTGTATTTGCTAGTAGAACCTTTTACCCTCGCTTTTCTCCAGAAAAGTGTATACATGGTGGTTCGCTGACCTTGATCTCGTGCTGTTCTCTTTCCTTCTAACAGACGGTGGAGGAAGCGGAGGCCGGAAGGGTACCTCGGCGCAGTCAGTGGCCTCCCACGGGGTGCGGGGCCCCGGCCGGCTTCTCCTTCTGCCGGGTGGCAGCATGGCGCGGGGTTTGAGCCCTACGGAATACGAGCACCTCCTCAGGAGCCCCAATGTCCGAAACGTGACCACGCAGCTGGGCCAGACCATGTACTTGCACTGCGTCGTCGACTCTGCCTCGGACCGAATGGTGAGCGGCACAAACGTGCACCTCTTCGTTCTCTCATCGTTTCCCTCACACACAGAGCAGCATTTTCGCTACCAAGGTGTGTTCCTTTAGTAGCGGACATTTCCTTGCTTAATCTTCGTACTACACGGAAACAGTTCATAACTGATCGTCGTAAAAGTTGAAAGCGTCCCACATTTTCATGTTTTTTTCTGTGTGTCTGTTTTGTGCCTTCCGTGACCATTTATGCGACTTTTCGATTGCAAACCTCCAGGCGCAAATACAAACTTTCTTTTTTTTTTTATGCTACGTAGGGGTTGGCTATATCCTGAACATTTCTCTGTCATTTGCTTGGTAGCTTCAGTATGATCTACTGTCGAGTTGCATTTATGAAAAGCCTGCGTGTGGGTTTCCCTTTCACTGAAGGCTAAACTCGTCCTTATTCAATTAGCAATTACTCAGTGCATACCTTGTAGGCAATGAACAGGAAGCGGATAGATCGGTAATATTTCAAGTATTTCACGTCTCCTTTATAATGGGTAAGAGCAATCTTAGGAATCCCAGGATTCCGGCACACTCGAAGTCATGTGACACAGGGTGGGAAGTTTTTGTAGCACGATTTTCCCGCCGTCTTCCAAAATATCTGAAGTCATTTGATCCTCCCAAGCTACCTTCCTCTTTTCTATTGCTTCTAAGTCTCTTTTAATTCTACATTTACGACGGAGTAGCCGAGTGCTCAACACTACAGGAACATTCATTATAGCCCTGATTACTGCGGCTACTGTACATATCAGTATAAAACTTCTCGATAAGGTTAACTTTCATAGCCATAACGGTAATATCATTGCCGTCCTTGTGTTTGAGCGCGTACTATACCAATTTTTGCCTATGAGCAGTTTCCTCTTTACTGCCTTTAGGCCACCGCCGTTCTTAACAGCATGCTCAATTAACTCGGTATTATACTCCTTTATATGTCGGTTGCTTTGCGATTATTGGGAATGTTTATTGGCTTTGCCAATTCTGTCCTCACTCTGCGCGGTTAAGGCATCATGATTTGACGTTGCTTAATCAGATATTTCGCCAACTTTGATAGTTTACAAGTATTGTGCCTAAATATCCTACCGTTCATTACTTTGTATTGTTCATTATTTCTACACTAAGGTAGTCCTTGTCGGTTAAAGCCGAACATCTCCTTGTAGCGAGATCTTGAATTACTCTGATTTTCTTCTCGCCGCTAACTTTTCGATGAGTTTCTTCTGCTGCCTCTTAAACTCTGGACTAATCCGAGACTTTACCATCTTATGGTCACTACATATCATTGTGCTTGATAGGTCCTTAGATCAGTACTTTCCAATCGGTGACGCGCTTGGATGAAATAGAGGTGGACAAAAAAACGTGGAATGGCCTGATGCAGACGTTGGAGAATTGAAAGCGTTAGTATGTGCTCCATTTATCTCACGGAAGTGTGAAAATTGCACATGGGCAAATGACAGCAGTGAGGAAGAAGAAGTATGAAGGGGAGGAGGACAACATGTAGGAATAAAAACAAATTAAGTATTGATAAAGAATCTGTTACAACTGGAAATAAATAATGCCAGAAAAAAAGAATGAAGATGGAGAAAATGGAAGGAAAAAAATAAATATAGAAGGGAAAACAAAGGCGGCATACAAGTATGAGGAAGCGAGTCAGCATCCTGTCCAGTGTTTTTCAGAGCCCTGCACGTGGTGTGGGCGCTTACAATGGTTATGCTGTGCAGTGAAAATACAACCGGAGCCGTTATGCCAGAGACTGTTTTGAATTCGGACCTTAGGAGCGCGTCACTGTTTATTTAAATGAGTTGAGTTAAATTCTATAACTATGCCAGTGGCTCAGTGGCGAACTACCAACTTAGTCGAGATATGCAATATGCCTTAACCATTCGAAATCACCTCTACGCCACCATCATTGGTATCTAATTAAGCATGAAGGGTAATAGAGTACTGAAATAGAGAAATACTAGAACAGTAAGCAAGTTGGAATGCATTGCGAACAACCGGGCACACAAAGAAAACGAAGCAAGTACTTGCGTAGTGCTTCGCCCTGTCATTTCCTACTTGTATTGCCTCTGTATGTGTTTTATTGTGCAATGTATTATCAGCATGAAATGTTTCTTAAGGGCGTCTACGATCGTGTGAAGGTGAGGTGCCACAGAAACGCATATTTCGTAAGCTATCGTCATATGATAAAAATAAAAATAAGAGAGTATGCCAGTTTAATTAGTGACCAAGCATTTGACCACAGATAACAAAACTTGCGTTACGTAAATTAGTGGTAATACCTATGAGATGTAGGGTGGAGGGCAGGCGGGCGCATCATGTTAAATGATTAAGAAGTTCCTCGGTTTTCTTTTTAACGCCTCGTGGTGGGTTTGTGTAACATTGGCAAAGGCCAATACACTTGGCAACACCTGGCTGTTTTTCGTGTAAACATTAACAAAACGTTGACACAGCACTAGCATTTGCGCTTTGCATGATTAGCATGCAAAGCATGATAAAGCATGATCAGAATTTGAATGTTAATTATTGAGGTGTTTACTTACGCGTGATGGTATGTTCGAAAAGGACCGCATTAATATCGGCGCCAGTCGAGTTCGCAGTAGTACATAATCGATTCCACTTGTCGACAGAGCGCCCGCGCAGTGCCGCGCTTAAGAAATAAAGCAAAACTCTGGCGCACCAACTTGAGCTCAAGTTCGATCTGAACTTGTGCTCGCGGGCAGGCAAAGAGAACTTTGAGCAGCACGGGTACAAGTTCCTTGCCAAATGTAAAGCATGCTTAAAAATATTCAACGTAATTTGATTCACATCAGACCTCTCGAGCGCTCGAGACGAATATGATCAACTCTGTACAGTATCTAACGCATGCGCGCGCAACGGAATTGTGGTTCGATTTTCGGACACTGCTACAAAAGAGTTAAATATAAGCAAAAAAACGAAAAAGAAAGGATATAGGGGTGGAAGAGGCAATACGATTCAGGTCACTCCGTCTGTTTATTCCACTTCTTAAATACAATGGCTCGCCCAGCAGCGTCGAGTTTGTCTTCCATGTTTGCTAGCTAATGGGTTACTGATTGGCCTTCAGTTTGGTTTGTTTGGTTTGTGGGGTTTAAAGTCTCAAAGCGACTCAGGCTATAAGAGACGCCGTAACAACTGCGCCAACCCGGCGGGGCTGATTGGCCTTCTAAAGGTAGCCTGCCGGGGCGTGTAGGGCGTGGATCCGGGTATTATCGATCATTTTGTTCTGTCTGTCGTATCTACATGCACTTGACCAACAGTACTGTCGAAGGCCATTTTCGTTGATAGTAGTTTGTTCTACCCATTAGCTGGCATGTGGGTTCTAGTTTAAGACTGTTCACTATCCGTGCCACTAACGGGAACTGTTGGTTTCATTAATGTAACGGCGATCAAGTACACCCGATTGTCGCACAGAACATCGGGTGGTGGTGAAAAACATTTTAATGCTTAAAAGAGAGTTTCGGGTTCTGAAGGCCCTGATAAGAGCCGCATGCCTGAAACCCGTATTTGAAGAAGGAACTGACCACATTCAGCTGGGTCGCGAGCCTCACGCGGGAAAAAGCTGGGGCGCCTCTTCTCGATTCGTCGCACGTGCCGACCGTTGTTTCGTGATTCGCACCATGTTTCGTACTCACTTAATTTCCCTTTTCTGTGGGAACCATATGCGCGTTTCGCCATGCCCCTCTTCAATCTGGATGAATCTTTCGTAACTGTTATCCCGGACGACACGCCAACAATGAAATGGCTTTCCTTAAACTCATGACAAACGACATATAGCTATCACTTTGTCATGGCATGTGTTTGGCCTTGTAAGCTCCACGTGGCCTGCACCGCAGCAGTAGCTCACGTCAGGCACGCTCATCCAGTTATTTGGGCATCTATGTCTAGCTAAGCCTTGTGGAGTGTTCTCCCGCTTCTTTTTTTATTCTTTAAGACGAGACTTTGGCGCCATGGGTTAGTTTGGATCGTTTCGAGCCACGGCATAAGTGCACGTGCCGAACATTATAAAACTACCTCCTCTTTCGCTCTCTTTAGTTTTTCCATGCGCCGCCGATCATTTGTGTCCTTGCGTGGCTACAGGGAGGCGCAGTGAGGCAAACAAGGCGGTATGCGGTCAGTATTGATTCTAGCGGCACGTGCTCAAAGCGAGGTAAAATACGTGTTCCGCCAATTTGTTTCCAAATCGGAGGAACTTCAGGGCTGTTTTTCAGCAGCGCACCCATTATAAACGGTCGTTTACCAGTAACAATTAAGGTTAGGACACGAGGGAGCACAAGCGGTGAGTTTGATCGGAGGGATTCGTTAAACACTGAGAAATAACACATCTGCATGAAGCCGAGTTGAATCTTGATCGCTCTTTTCTCAAACCATTTGCAACTTCCGCTACTCCGAAACAGAGCTCGTCACTCTGTTGAAAAGCTCTTCAGTAATAATACCTCGATCAGATCACTAAGTTCTTGCGATTCGTTGGCACACGGTGCGTCTATGTAAAGACGATAGCAAGCTTTCGGGAGGTACTTGTACGGAGGACTTTTAAGGTTAATTGCGCTCTCACGTCACTGACACCGCTCATTTGTGCTTTTATGAGTAAGATTAGATGACTCATCAGCTTCACTCTGTAAAACCTGTCGTGAAATGAATGTGTCTCCTATACGCACGCACACAATACACATACATACATACATACATACATACATACATACATACATACATACA
>JAJIZL010024674.1:135593-146677 GCA_023969395.1 Amblyomma maculatum
TAATAATAATAATAATAATAATAATAATAATAATAATAATAATAATAGTAATAATAATAAAAATAATAGTTATATTAGTATTGTAAAAGAAGGCTAGGTCGAGACGGCGAGGTCGTGACGGCAAGGACAGCCAAGCCTTGTCTAGCGTTTTAATCCGATCACGAACCCAGGCGCGCGCCGGAGCCGGCGCCGCGGGACGATGATGATGGTATGTACAAATGAAAGAAGAAGATCATGGCATGTACAAATGAAAGAAGGTCCACAGAAGGCTCACAGTATTAATAATTGGTTCACAGGAAGGGAAAGGCGCAGTATCTGTCACAGTTGCTCTGTGGACATTTGGACCGCGTCTTAAGGGAAGGGCGGAAGGTGGGAGTGAAAGTGGAAAGAGAAAGAGGAGCCATAGGGGAGGACTACGGAGTAATTTCGACCACCTGGGGATCTTTAACCTGCGCTGACATCGCACAGCACACGGACGCCACTTCGTTTTGCCTCTATCGAAACGCAGCCGCCGTGGTCGGGTTCGAACCCGGATACTCCGGCACAGTAGTCAGGCGTATTACCACTGCACCGCCCCGGTGGGGCAAAACCACAAATCACCGTGATGCGACGGCGTCGTTGTAGTAGTAGGGAATAAGCAGGGGCCGCGTAAAAAACTCAAAACCACAAATCACCGTGATACGATTTTTTTACGGGGCCCCTGATTATTCCTTACGCGCGATGCCGACTATTACTACGACTGCTACTACAACCATGCCGACGAATTGTCGACAGAACGTACTGTATAACCTATTGCTCAAGGTGTGTAATCAAATTGTGTTGGCTGATGTTGCGCCTCTCTTTCCCTATAAGCCCATCCACAGATCGTGCAGGTGTTCACCGTACCTCAGTTTAAGCTCTTTCGCTTACAGCACAGTTGAGTTGCCCACAGAAGTATACTGCGATAGATACAGTACCTTTCCTTTCCTGTAAGCCAATTAGGCTATGTTGTGTACGCAAAAACTGTCATCAAAATATGTTGCCGGATGCGTCACCCCCTGGTGAACGAGCACTCATGACCGAAAGTGGGTTGTGAGTTAGGATATAACTAAGTTGAAATTATTGCCGAGATATTAGTAATTAGTGATTAATGATTATGGTTAACGGCGACAAAATAAGGATAATTAGTGGTAATAATTAGTGTCAGCGCTAGATAAAAATACTAAAATAAAACTGATAACAAGAAACAAAAGAACAAAACAACGAAATAAATAAAATGCAGATTAAAAATGAACAAATGATAAAATATAGTAATAAACACGTTAAAGCGTAAAAAATAAAATATAGAGAACGTCAAGGCAGCGTTAATACTTTCGCAGTCTCTCGACCGCATGATCTGGGCGTGCAAAGTCCGTAAGCCTCCCTCAGAGCTCTTGTCTGATCCCTCTAAAAAAGCGTGGACAGAAGATAAGGTCCGGCGATAATCCGGACATAATTCAGACCAGGGCTGTAGAATTGGCCGGCGCTACCACAGGTCTCCACGGCCTGCGGCACGCTAACTTGCCTCAATCCTCCACCCTTATTCTCAATAAAGTTTTACCAGCCTCTCAATTGAGTTTCTGTAGTGACAACTAAAACAAACAAAAAACAAAAATAACAAAATGATAAAAATTACAGGTAACCAGTAAAATACATGTCAATATATATATATAGACATAAAAAAATAAGAACATCACGACAGCTCAATGGTTCCGCATTCTCCCAATTCAGTTTCTGCAGCGACTTCATTTTTCCTGCTGCGCGATGAAAACTATTAATGTCACTCTCTCCTATACTTCGTCTCACAAGATGTTTGCAGCACTGCGAAAGGTAGAGCAGCACCGGTCCAATAAGATAGATAGATGTATGAGAGATATATATTTTAACGGCAACAGGAGATGTCTGACTGGTGGTGAGCCTAGCATGCTACTCCTGATGACGGTTGAGGGATGAAGGTGACAAAGTGTGGGAGGGGAAATAATGAGAAAAAAAAAAAAGATCGGTGTCACACACTTTCACACGCACATGATCACACACAGATAATTTTAAAGGGTTTCGATCAACCCTGTGTCCTTGAGAAAAGTTAATGAGGCCCTTTTAGCTCGCGCAGCCGACGATCCGTCGCACCAATGACCCAGGACATGCTCAAGGCGCAAGGTTGTGTCTATAGCTAAACTTAAATTATTACGAAGTGTCCTGTAATGTGCAGTAAACCGTTGACAGGAGGTTACCAAATGTTCTAAATTTTCACAAACATCACATGTAGAGCACAGAGGGCTGCTCGCTATGCCTATTTTATGTAGGAAGTATAGTTTGCGTATGACACATTCAAGCGGATTCAGTGTGGACACTTACGATGACACCTGTTCAAATTGTGAGGAATTCGAAAGACGCAAGTGGGATCTATTCGGTGTAGAGGTCTGTATTGATGGTTCGGGTCACATCACAGACAGCATTGCAATCGCCATGATTCAGTGGCTGAATCATGATTCAGTACTACACCGACACAATGACTACGCCGACGCCGCTGCTACTACCAGAAGATTCCTCAAGGACGATTTCAACTCCATTCTCACGAAGAGATGCAGCTAGATAGATAGATGGATTTATATAAATGAAATGCAGAGAGATCGGCCGGAATTATTAATATCTGGCCTGCTACTCTGCACTGGAGAAGGAGAAGGGGAGAAGAAAGAAGATCATGATGGGTGACGACATGAGAGAAGGCTGATTAAATATATATACAGACATGACAGCTTGCTTTATAAGCGCGGATCAAGTCCGGTGGTGCGCAAAAAACAGCAAAGAGCTCGCACTGCCTAAAAACCCTTCCCCTTGTCCTGCCAAGTGCCCAGCAGCAGTTCCTCGACAGACGCCTCTTGTCCAAATGCTTCAAGGAGGCTCTAGAACATTTATTTACACGCATATCCTGGGCACACCAATAATATGGACCACAGTCTCGAGGATGCCACACGTTGAATATTTTGGAGAGTCCACCTGGTACTATTAAATGTAAGTACCTGTGAGTGAAAGCCGCGTTTAAACGCAGTTCATGTACCAAGCATGCATGATGACGCGGAATATCACACGGAACATAAAATTTCAATCTTCCATCAAGCACATTTAGACGAATGTGTCGGGCGTCTGGCTGGGCCCTGTAAGCTGCCGTAGAATTCTTCATACAGTTCGTAAGACGGGACGTCGCATCCGCTCTTGAAAAAGGCACAGCTGTTTGGAGGCCATTGCTGAGTGCGCTTTTCGCTTTAACATCGTATCACGTGCACTGCAATGGGCAATCGAGCTCCAATCGCCTCTCTCCCCCCAAATTAGTAGGAGCACAATTCTTTATTATAGTGCGCAGGGGCGAGAGGCACTTGGGAGCTCAATTGAGAGGGCTCCCCTGCCTTTCGCAGTGCTGCAGATATCTTGTGAGACGAAGCATAGGTCTAGACTTAGTGGAACGAATCAGTGATTTGCCGCTGCCTTTTGCACGAAATACATCAAGCTCGGACTGAGTTGTGCAAGGGATGATTTGACAAGGATGGGCTGGACTCTACACAGCCAAAGCAATCAACCCGTCCAAAAGAGCGCTGATACAGCACAAAAGAAATGCGTGAGAAAAGTAAAAGTAGCGTAAGAGAGGCCACATTATAAACAAAATACTCAGAGAGAGAAGCAAAGAAAGAACAAAAGGCATGAACGTCACAGGCTACACAGCAGCGCCGTACACAAAACGAGGTTTTTGTCTTCCTACAGTGGACGTAAAACGACTTTGGTGCATGCTTTGCCCCAGTTGGAAATAAGAGAGGCATGAACAACCAATATTTATCCTGGTCTTTTGTCTTTCGAGGTAATAACTTGGGTTCACTTGTGCAAATCGTACCGTGCGTTGCGAAGCGTTTGCCGATCCATTCCATCCAGACAAGCGCTTCTTTCTTCTTTCTGTCGTTCGAGCTTCATATAGCCTGTAGGCCAACAGCGCGCGCAGCCGGTCATGAAGGCACGGGGCCTATAAAGAAACCAAGTGATAGCGACGACCTCATCAGTCAACCTTAGATGAGCGCTTCTTGGACTATTGCACTACATGGTTACTGGAATATAGTTTCTAGAGGGCGGTGGCCACCTAGGCGCCTCGCATCTACACGTGAAGCATTCATTTTTTTCATTTGCTCAAAGAGAAAGAGATTGCTGTAGCCTGTATTTTCGCCTGTCTGCATAAGAGCTATCCGACCATGAAAATGTCACCTTCAGCGCGTCTTCTTTGCAAATTTCTGTTTCGTTCTCTCATGTTGCTTTGTTGGGCTGAATGGGAGAGGCCATGTTCAGATGTGAAATGATATCTGTGCGCGTTCGCATGTAACGCGGCATTTATCAGACCGGCTGCGCGACCACACTAAGAACATAATTGTGCCTATTGGATGCGATAAGTGAGAACGGAGCATCTGAACCTCCACATGTATACCCATTTTGACCGTCACTGTCGCTTTCGAGCTTATAGAAGTGTGCAGCATCTTCATCAAACGAACCTTATTAGTAGTAAAGTAGGACTACTTTGGAGGTTTTGATGTGCTGTCGGTGGTCGTACAGTATTTTATACGCAATCAGAAGGTCAAATGTTATTTTAATTTCACTGCATGAACCAGAAATGCAACTCTCTCAATCTAGTATTAGCGCTGGAGTAGCTATAGTCGGCCCAATTATTAGGAACCAATTTTCACCATACACGCTGTGAAAATTTAGGGCATTTAGCTGTTTCACTCAAAAAACAGCTTTTAAGCCCCTATTTCAATGTGATAACCGGCAGTCACTTTTCACTTCGGAATTCGCCTTTAACGAACAGCCGCTCCTCCTTTGCCCTTTCCCGAGCGGGAGTGCTTCGCGAAAAGACCTCCATCTTGTAGCGGGCTTACGCAGTTCACGTTGGGGAGAGACGCACACTGCACACACCGACCACTGCGAGCATGTAGCAGGCACACGTGGACGTCTTGTGGAAATTGGTGACGCCTACGGTTCTCACGTGCATTTTTCAAACAGTTTCCTGCTTACCAGGCTAATTTTTATCCCCCCCCCCCCCCCCCCCCACTCCGTCTTTCTCCCCATACAGCGTCACCTCCCGCGAAAAACGTGAATCCAACCAACCATTGCTACCGCAGCAGTAAACCAGCGGAATGTCAGTATCGTTGTGCAAAATTTGTAAGCTTCGCTACATAAATTTTAATGCCACATATAAGCTTTTAATTCGTATTGCGTGCTGAAAAGTATACGCTACACGTCGAAGTGTACTGCCAGCTGGCTGCTCACTCATGCTTTCTTCCGCTTTAGGGAAGCGATCACAAAAACGGGGTTCTTCCTGCGTACTGTAAAATTTCGCACGTGTAGAGCAACGCGTACGCCTGTGTCACGGCTTGTAGATTCGTAACTTTACGGTTTCCCGGCGCCACCTCGACGGCGCGCATTACCCTCGCGGCGCGACTTCGAGCTGGGAATAGCATCTGCGGCACGCACTTGGCGCCTCATTTCTTTTCCACTCAGCCGAAGCCCTTCGCCCTTAAAAAACGGTAATAAAAAATAAAGCTGCTTGGCAAAGCCGTAAGCGCACAGACCGAACAATGTCTCGCGCAAGAACGCAGGTATTTAATCGCGCGCACCATGTCGCCAGGGGTGAATGAGAAAAAATAAACCGGAGCAAGCAATTAGCAATCCCGCCACCAGAAGAGCAAGGCAGTTTTGGGCCGCGCGGCCGGTCGACGACCGACACATGGGATGCACATGTTGAGCGATCTCCGCCACCCCGCGTCGACACGCAGGGTTAGATGAAAGAAAGCGCTGCGGGGCGAACGGACCACTTGCGTGGGAAATGAGAGCTTATCTCCTGTCTTCTTACTCTCCCCTTCCTCTCACTCGCGCAAGGCACAAAGATAGAAATCTTTGTGCCTTGCGCGTGTTATGTTTTCTTTTTTTGTTGTACATATTCGTTCACACGCCGTTGGGTCGCTCGCCTCGCAGATGCAACAAAGCCGAGAACGCCGCACTAGCTATATTCGCGATATGCAGAACCTCCTCTTTTATGCCTTCTTCTTTCTCTCTCTCTATCCCTTGGCGACAGCGACACGTCAGCCACCGGTACTGGCGTGGAAGCGTCGCTGGGGTGCACATCGCGTCTGGGATCACGGGATCAGCTCTACTTCGGCATGCGCTGGGTGCGAAAAAAGTAGAAGCCCTGTTCTGTGAGCCATCAGGCGAGGCGGTGCGCCGCTCATTTAGTGCAGCGCGTGCTTATGGAGCGTCCGTGCGCGTGTGAAGCTTCTGCTCGTGTGTGCCTGTACGTGCGTTGGTAGGCAGCCGCTCTGTCTTACTCCGGTCTCCTTCCTCGACAGCGGCGCTTTTTCTCACATTTATCCGGTTGCCTGTATCATCGAAAAGGCTCTAGCTCATCACTTCCGCGCTTAGTTACGGCAAACAGCAGCAAAGAACCGGGCAGTTCGTTGATCCCGAGGCAGACTTCGCCGATTCCAGGCTTTTTTGCTCGTATGCGGTGGCACGAGGAGAAGCAGCGATTAGCGGCCTCTCTCATTTTCGAATAAGTGACCGCTTAACAACCCTTGGCTCAAGTCGTTGAAACAGCGAAGCTAGTGCTTTAACCCACGGCTATGGACGTTATAAGCCTTTGCTTGCGTCCGGGACACAATCGCATTGATGCGATCCACAAGCTCTCTGCTCATCTTCGGCATTGACTCAACTATTTCGAGACAACGCAATTCCTTGTATGTCTCTGAAGATCACGTTAGAGGGGACACAACTCTAGAGACCGGTCGATCGGTCACGAAACAACACCACCTTGAACCATGGTCAACCTAGAGGCATAAGTGTCAGCGATATAGCTTGTACAAGCATAACAAAACTGGCTGCAAGTCGGTTCTAATTCCCACGAAACCATACAGGCAGTGAAGCTTCGTAGTTTACAACGCCACAAAAACCCTTTTACAAGTCGTTGGCTCACTCCGTGTTCTGAGCTAAATGCCGCTAAATTACCTTGATCAGGTCACGATCAGGAACCTGTCATGAACATGGTTCGTTCACAGCCTACAGTACGGATAATATATCTTCCCTGTAGCCGCCCCGAGCGCTTTCTGATTTTCAAAACAATCAACTTAGCTAGAGTGACGCGAACTCCTTCACGTTTTATATTTTGTATGTAATGTACGAAAGTCCCCTGATCATTTCTTGCTATTGCTCCCCTCTTTCTCACCGCTGCCCCTGTCCCTTTTCTTCACCGCCGGCCGGAACTCAGATGCTTAAGATATCATTTATCAATTGTCGCGGCCGGCGACAATCTTTTCCTTCCTTCTCGATTATTTATTTAAGTAAACCAAAGATGAAAAGATTTCGAGAGTAGAAGTATATTCCTCCAAATGTTTTACAAATTATCTTTATTCTCAGCCATTAGGCACATTTTCGTCATTATTTCTCCGAAAGATTACGCACACAGAAGTGCAAATCGTCAACAAGGCGTAGATTTTAGGTTTCAGCTAAATGCGGCATAAGAGTATATAGGTTTTTCTCGTGAGTCAAGCAGCTTCAATCGTACGCATATGCGCGTCCATTTGCGATTCCATGTTTAATATGTTACCGACATTCTAGAGGAAATCAAGAACAAGAAATGGACATGGGCAGGACATGTAGTGCGAAGAGAGGATAACCAATGGTCGCTTAGGGTAACAAACTGGATTCCAAGGGAAGGAAAGCGTAGCAGGGGCCGGCAGAAAGTTAGGTGGGCGGATGAGATTAAGAAGTTCGCTGGGGTCAAGTGGATGCAGCTAGCACAGAACCGGGTTAATTGGATAAATGTGGGAAAGGCCTTCGCCCTGCAGTGGGTATAGTCAGGCTGATGATGATGATTAATATTTGAAGCATTAAAAGCTCCATGGTGACAAAAATTGATTATCTTGTGAGACCGAGCACAGAGCGGAAATGATCAAAGAGCGGGCGAAGAAAAATTGTGCGACGCATATGATAGGCTATAGCCTAATTTGAGGTAGTAACAGGTCTCGCCAACAACCGCCCAGCTAATCAACTACGCCATGTGGCATGACGTCATCACACGCAACCCAATCAACGCGTTGGTTTTAAGGGCACGTCTTTATTATGTTACTTCTTTCTCTGTCTGGTACCTAAACTGGCCTTGCACGAAACGTAGCCTACCAGATGACTGTTCTCATGTCTCAGAACGATTGAAGTTGCTTTTTTCAACAGGACGGTGTGATGATCTCTTGCGTTTACCTTTACGTAGAGAAGGTGCAGTTTGCGGCTACTTGGTGTCACGTTAGGAGCTTGAATACATGTTTACGGTTGGGGCAAGGACTTATCGATTGCAAAGTCTTGCCTTTTTCTATGCCCTAACATTTAAATCACCCGTCAGCTTTCACGGCGCTGCTCGGTGTGTTGTCCTGCTTGACATTTCATTTGGCGCTACTCGCTTCCGCTGCGCGCCTACAACCGCAAAGCCCGCGGCTGTTTCCTGCCACAAGCTAACTTTCCAGAGAACTTCAAACTTTCCTCTCGCCAGCAAAAGAGGCCATTAAGGCTTTCCGGGTCTCGTCGTTCGTCAAGTACCGAGCACGGATCCTCGCTCTGTAGGAGAGCACGCAGCGAGCCCAGATCTACATCGTTTGAGAAGAGCGCTTTGGTCAACAAGCGGCCGATTTCCCTGTCGAGTGCTCTGGTGCGGTGAACGAACTGGCCGCGGTTACGGGGCCTCCGGATTTAATTGGACTCTATTTGATCGAAAGGCAGCGGCCGCGAAAGAACCCGCTTATGTACACACTTGAGAACCGTGGCCCCGGACAGCGAAGACTTAAATGTAGCAGTGAATGAATGAGAACATGTTTGCCACTATTTGGTAAAATCAGCAATAAGTGCTATGAAGCACCTTCCTTACTTTGAGGATGAAGTAAAAGCGATTGATGCGGGCTTTCGGTAGAGAAAATACTGGCAATCGTTGCTTCTGAAGGTGCCCGTGTAGAATTAAAATGTCTCTAACAGTGTTCGCTATTAGGCCATCAGATGGGGCTTTGAACAACACCTATACCATGAGCGCTCTGTGTAGGGCATGAACTATTGTCACGATTGAGATCTGGAGTGGTGGTGTGAGCCATTTAGCTGTTCAGCCTAAAAATCACTGCCTCGCTGTACTGCGTCAGGCATAGCTACGCCGCTAAACGGATACACGCAACTAAAGCACTCCCCGGGACTGGCTGACGCGTTTCTTTAAGCTTCCTTTCTCACCAAAGAGGCGACGCGAAGTTTGTTTTAAGGCATGCTCATTTCTGCATTTAAGTGGCAGTAATGTACGATAGCATCGGAATTCCATCCGCATCAAAACCACACCGCATTCAGAGACAAAATTACAGGTTGACCGATACAGTGAGGACGTCATAGCTATCACGACAACAAATTCAATCAAATGGGGTTTATAGAACCACGAAAAACCATTCAGATGGCACCAACTAACGGGTCAAATTTATATATGACCCCTTTGCCGACTCGATAAATCTGACGTCGTACCTCGACCCGAAATATGTGTAGGGTAATATGCTGAAGAATGGTGCAATGAAACGAATTCAAAACACTCGAAGGAAATGCAGCTGAAAACTCACAGCCATCTTTTTTTTTCAGCTACTAAGGAAGTCTCGCATGTGTAGCTGCATACAGAATAGGAAATAGCGATGATATTAGTACCATGCCTACTGAGAATGCAAAATAGAAATTTTCTTGCTGTTTTGCCTCCTCCCTTGGCCTCGGGTTGTACCACGAAGAGCACTGCTTATACTTCAAGGGAATGTGTTAATTAACAACCTATCCAACCTCTATGGCTAACCGATGGACGTTATTGCATTTTTTGATATGTATTTAGTCTTCATTTTTTGCCATTAAGATTTGTTTGAATCATATTCTAAGTAGGTGGCAAACGGGGCACTAATGGCCATATACTTTGATGCTGGAGGCTGTGACGTGCAGGCAAAGTTTTGAAGGAGAGGAAACGTCTTGGGGATGGTCACATTTTAACGCGTCCCGTTCCCCAGAGAATGTGGCGTCGGTGTTAATGTCGGCGTTATGGGAGAAAGAACGCGGGCATGGTTATGGTAGGTGGTATGGTCGGTGGATGGCATGGCTTGGCACTGATGTACGACGTAGGGTGTCCTGACGTCACGTGACCATTTGATACGGCTGAATTGGCAGCAGCTGCCAACTTGGGCCTCTCGTTTCACAGGTGAGGGTCACCATGATTGATTTGGTAGCAGAGGACAACTATGGCTTCTCATTTGAGATGAAAGGATGAGATTAAATTCAGCCTAATATGATCCTCCCATTCTGAGTTGACACGCTGCCTTTAGGCCACGCAGGCACGTTCGTGCGGCTAGGCTAGGAGGGTTGCCATATCTACGTCGGGTGGGCTCTCCACATATGGCTATGATAAAGAGTGTGTGAGATGTTAGGTGAGTAAATTTAGAGATTACTAATCGGGCGAGTAGCGAAATCCATGTACATGAACAAGGAGCTCCTATTGCGCTATAACGTTAAAGGCGGAACTCAAGTTTGCCTCCCCCTTCTACATTGTTTATTGCTTGCGTATATTCGCTATCGCAACGATTTTCAGCCAGAGTGGCGCACTCGGAACTCGGGTTGTGACGCTCTGCACCCTTACTAGAGTTGATATGTGCCAAATTTGGCTTCAGCGAATCCAAAGCGAGGGAAGAAATAGGTAGCTCTTTCAGGTCCCTTAACAGTCTGGCACAGTAAGGCGGTTAGACCGGGCGTCGGTTCACAAAACGTTACCTTCAAAGGCCATATTCTCGCCATCCTATCTCTATTTGTCACTGGCTGGTGTTCAGAAGAAAACATAGCCCATTTCTCGTTCTTTTGGACTGGCTGCATGTCAAAAGTAGTGCTGTTGATCGACAGCCAAGCGGTCATTGCCCGCACCTCCCTTGCCCTCCCCCCCCTCCCCCCAAACGCACGCACGCACGCACGCACGAACACACACACACACACACACACACACACAC
>JAJIZL010024676.1:922-35088 GCA_023969395.1 Amblyomma maculatum
ATATATATACAATGGAAGTTTGTATATATATATATATATATATATATATATATATATATATGTATACAAACTCTGTAGCAAAATGTTCGTTATAGTAAATGTAGCTGCACAAATATTGAAGATTTAGGACCATATGACAAACACGATTTGAACCTTGCCCCCCTTCTCTTGAACGTCATTCGGATTGTGTGTGGAGTGTCCCATTTATAACTCCTTTCGCAGAAATGAAGGTATATGAATTAACGCTACCAAAGGGCTTACTCCAAATTGTAAACGTCGGCCTGTATTTAATTTGTACGGCTTCAAAGGCCGGGCATAAAAGCGTCAAAATTTCGGCGCTTCCTTACCTCTCCATTTCTCCCCGTCAACCATAGCAAGCACAGTGAATGAGCGGACATGTTCTTTCAACTGAAATGCGCTCGGTAAATAGGGCAGAATAAAGGAACAACACTGGCTATTCATGTAGTGTGGGAAGTCTGCTCTCCTCATAGCTGAGCGTCGTCAACGTCGCTATAAGGCCGCCAGTATAGCACACCAAAACAAAAATAATAATTATGCGCTGAGTGCGTTCGCGTGTTCTCTATGTTTAGGAGAGCCATCTTCGGGGAAAAATGCAACTCTCTGAAGGGTTGAGTGATTACATGGAGGCTCCAAGTCCACGCACCGGTGGATGAGTGATATTGCGCCAATGCTCTTGGCGTACGCACTAACCTGGGTTTGCACTCTAAAAGCCAGGATGCGCGGGACCCCAACGCGGCCAGAGTATGATGGGCGTATAAAGCAGAGTCTCGTGACCCAAGCTGAGCGGCTACTCTCGTCGTGTGCATATGACGACGACACATCAGCAAAAGGCGTAAATGCTCTTACCTTATGGGGTTTCTTGGCAATGCCTTCCGACTTCTTGGGCGACGTGATTCGCGAGAAGTAGATGATGACTGGCAATATCACGGTGCAATCTCTCACCGGATGGATTTCTTAGATTGCCGCTGAAGCTATACGATCTCGCAGCGCACCGCTAAATATAATTATAACGTTAATGTCCTTTAGACTTTTTTTGTTCTCTGCACAGCAGCCTCCTTCGAGAGGTGAAACTTGAGATGCACTATTCCGCTAGCAAAGATAATACCTTGCCTTATAATCAAAGCTTTAAAGTACCGGTGGCTAACATAGTTTATATGCGGAATGAGTTAGGCGAGGGCTAAACGAGGACGCCCTTTTACAGGTGAAGTTATTCTTTCCTCAGAATATATGCCATTGCTACGCGATCACACAATTAATGAATAAAAAATCGACCTAGTCAAAAATATACGCCACTTGTGTGTCCTTATGGTACACTCAAGCAATGAGTTTGAACACTTAGCAGCGATTCTTGCTGTCCAGCCACAACTTCATTAAAACCTGTTTGTGGCTGTGTGCACAGGAATAAAATAGAATCGTTTCGAGATTCCCCTGCAAGTGTCGAGAAACGTTCTCCCAGTTTACTAGGTTGAAGCATACGCAAGAGCACGATTTTATGGTTGCGTTTTTCAGGATCACTGAGTGCGTTGCCTTTTAAAGGTTATAGCTAGACAATATAGAAGGCAGTATGAAGCACAGTATGGCAACATGAATGTACCGCACTCTGCTTTTCTAGCGCCCTACGGTAATTCTAGAAGCAACGAGAAAAAAAAAAGTAAGCTCAGGATTGGCTGAAAAATAAAAACAGAGTCTTTATCTACAATGGCAGCCCCAAACCACTGGTAATTTACAGATGGAAATAGGTTGCGTTTACTAAAGAAGTGTAGTAACAATGCTTGCCGAAAAATAAACAGTAGCTACATAATGCGTATTTGGAAAAACGCAACGGTTGCATTTAGAACTCGCTTAGTACGTTCCGCGACACAGAATTCAAATGGAATAAAATATTCATCTTTTAGAAAGCGCCAACTCTGAGGAAGTATATTTTTTCATATTGGATAACATACAGCTTTCTTTCCTTCATTGCCTGAAAGTATTAGAGCGAAGCAATAGGGAGAATGAGCAGATCAGATTTACTCATTCCGCCATCCAGAATTCAACATACTGTGCTTTTTCTATACTTAGTCCGAAGATATGACAACATATAACGGCAAAATTTTCATGAGTCGTTTTTCATTGTAAGTGGCTGTGACGACTTAACGTGTTTTGTGAGGGGCTGGCATCTCAAAGTGAGAATCTCGCTATGAAAACGTGTTTCCCGGCTCTTCCCTTGAATAGTGTGCAGAAAAGAATACTTGTGAATTGCCAAAATAGGCTTACATGAACAATAAATTTTGGTCGTCGATCAATGAACTGCTTTTTCCCCCCAGAGACGTACGGTGCGTCACGATGGGTTGCTAAATAAGCTTTGCATTTTTGTTTGGTTTCGGTTATTAGGGTCAACACCTTAACGCGACTCATGCTGCAAAGCCCTCGTTGGGGAGGTCTCCAGAATTTCAATTAAGCGGAATTTTATGCGCGCGTTGACAACGAATGATAGACAGCTCCTTGCGTAATTTCGCCTATAGACCGAAAAGCTGCCGCGCCGGCTGGATACGGACTCAGGTCTCAGGTTTAGTACTTGAACGCTCTAATCAATAATCCACCGTTAGAGGGTTCTTCTATTAATGATCTTAAAAAAAATGAGGCGTCGGTGTTATGAGCGAAAAATCACGATAGTGTTAACCAAAGGTGTAGATCGCACGCGCGAAGGCCTGGAACGGATCGCTCGGTTGGTAGCGTGATGTTTGCAAGATGGCTCGAAATAGCCCGAATTGTAGGAGAACACAACCTGGTACAACCTTCTTTCGAGCCGAATACACCGTTAGGCCACAAAAGCACATTAACACAGCTTATGTGGCAAGAAATTACATCTGCGTCAAATGGTCTTGCATATAATATGGTAACTTACGACTGTATAGTATGTAAGAGAATAGGTTCACAATTAAAAAAGCGTCGGTAAAGCGGGTGGCAACCCTTTCTAAAATAAAATTACAAACCCATGCCACAAATGCGAGAGAAATTATGTAGCTCTGTCATAACGCCTAGGTCTTCTGTACTTCTATCCAATGGTTTTTAGATAATCAGTCTTTTCGGTAGTACTTGTTGTTGGGTTTATTTATATAGTCCATTTTATTGTAATAACACAATATTTTGATATTGCAAAGGAAATATTTATAATATGAGAACCTTCAAGCCAAAAACCACAAAGAAATGTGTTTGCGGTAGCTGAAAACATTCAGCAATTTTCCTGGAGGAGGACGTTTGTTTGAGAAAAGAGATTCACAACAAGTGCAGCACATGGGAGCCACTAATACTTCCGTGAATAGGTAGAGACATCAAGTTTACGCAAGTGTATCTATGCTTCAAAATCAGGCGTGCAATACATTAGTAAATATGGATCATCTCTTGAAATTGACCTATCCTAGTAATTAATTTATGATTCCGTTTTCTCGGCACTCACATCTTTCAACGGGTTCACTTTGATGAAGGATGGCTGCAATGTCACAAAGGAGATCAGGTCACGTGAGGCTCCTAAAGAAGCAAAATATTTACTGTTTATCCAGTCGGTGTCATTCCGGCGTCGGGACCAGCTTGATGTAGAGATTTGATGAAATGAACTAGAAAGCAGCAACTATATGACCGCACTTCGATGTGTCACGTTGTCTAATACTAATCTGTGACGTCGACGTCTTCATTCGGCAACTTTCTAATAATTTTATAAAGTCGGACAAAAACAAGTGATATAAATTTATTTTTTAAGTGTTAGCAAATGACATGTGAGAACTCATCTGCTCTATTGTCATGCTATTAGGCACCGAAGTGGTGGCCTGGTATTAGGTATTAGGTACTTTGTATTAGGCATGGTAGGCATGGCGCATGGTATTAGGTACTTGCCAGTAGAGAATGAGGATGGTGTGCCATTTGACCTTATTATGCTAATGGCCCTCCACTGTATTTGGCGCTCGAGAATGGCAGGATACATAGCATTCATTGATTACGAAAAAGCATTTGACTCAATTGAAACCTTGGCGGTGATGCAGGCATTGCGAAATCAGGGGGTAGACGTGAAAGTGCTGGAAGATATATACAGTGGCTGCACAGCAACCATAGTTCTGCATAAAGAAAGTAACAAAATTCCCATAAAGAAAGGTGTTAGGCAAGGAGACACAATCTCCCCAGTACTATTCACAGCTTGCTTAGAGGAAGTATTCAGAGACTTGGAATGGGAGCAGTTAGGGATAAGGGTAGATGGAGAATACCTCAGTAATCTGCGATTTGCTGATGACATTGCCTTGCTAAGCAACTCAGGGGATGAATTGCAAATAATGATTGATGACCTAGACAGGAAAAGTAGAAAGGCAGGCTTGAAAATCAATATGCAGAAGACTAAGGTAATGTTCAACAGCCTCGGGAAGGAACAGCAGTTTACATTAGGTAGCGAAGTACTGGAAGTAGTACGCGAATATGTCTCCTTAGGACAGGTAGCAACCGCAGATCCGGACCACGAAAAGGAAATAACAAGAAGAATAAGATTGGGATGAAGCACATTTGGCAAGCACTCGCATATTATGTCTAGCAGCTTACCGCTATCACTAAAGAGGAAAGTATATAACAGTTGCATCTTACCTGTACTCACCTACGGCGCTGAAACGTGGAGGCTAATCAAGAGAGTTCTACTTAAGTTGACAACCCAGAGGGCTATGGAACGAAAAATGGTAGGAGTAACATTAAGAGATAGGAAGCGTGCAGAGTGGGTCAGAGAAATAACTAAAGTTACCTACATTCTAGTGGAAATTAAGAAGAAGAAGTGGACAGTGGCAGGACATGTAGTGCGAAGAGAGGATAACCGATGGTCGCTTAGGGTAACAAACTGGATTCCAAGGGAAGGAAAGCGTAGCAGGGGCGGCAGAAAGTTAGGTGGGCGGATGAGATTAAGAACTTCGCAGGGCTCAAGTGGATGCAGCTAGCACAGAACCGGGTTAAGTGGAGAAATATGGAAGAGGCCTTCGCCCTGCAGTGGGTATAGTCAGGCTGATGATCGTGATGAATGGCAGGATACCATTGCGATCCTGACTCGCGGCCAGCACGGATCTATTTTCGGGAAGGCATGAATAGATATATTGAAATTCAGAAACTTGCTCCTGAAGCTCCCGAGTGGCTCGGAAGATTGTAGCCATTAGTGACCCTAAGAGAATTTTAGCATGACGACGCCACAACCCACCTGGCTGATTGTTGTATTAATGAATGCTCATTGTGCCCTGTAAGTGGGTTTGTGTATTGGGCTGAAGTCAGGCAATAAAGAAAAAAAAAGCGGTGACCTTGTGGTAGAGCATCCGCCTCGCATTCGGGAGGTACCGGGTTCGATCCCTGGTGCCGCCGGTTACCCACCGGTTTTTCAATGGGTACAAGCTTTACCCCGGCCTGGTGCTGGCTCTTCTGGGGCGGAATGCTTGGGAAAAGGTGTCACGTCCGAAATAGTTGCGCCGATGTGGCAGTGATTCGTTCCGCCATCGGACAACAATAAGCCCGCTTCGCGCGGCATTATGTGGCCCCTTTTTTTTTCTCGCCAAGTCAGACAGGCCGGAAATCCGGACTTGCCATAGGACTGCAGTGATCTCTGAGAAGTGAACTTCATCAGTGACAGTGAACCTTTACGTCTTTCGACACGCTGGCTTAAAGCGTTTCGCACTTGAAACAACACTTTTCTGAGTTTTCGCGTGGGCAGGACACGACTCGTTTTCAGTTTTGAAGCCTGTGAAACACGGTAACTCAAACCATCTTTGCAGACTGAAGTATTCGAAACTATTTTGCCCTAGAAGGAGCGCAGCGGGGTTTGCGGAGCCTCTTCCAAGCGCACACCCCTGTGAGAGCCGGGCGCCAGGCCGGGGGACGCTTGTACCCATTTTTACCGGTGGGTGTCCGGCGGCGGGTTTCGAACGAACCACCTCCCGCAGCCGAGACGGACGCCCTAAAAAAAAAGGCAAAATTTTGCAAGACAAAAATTGGTTTCTCTGATCCTAAAGCAGAGCTTAATTGTTCTCAAGATTTTCTGGCTAAAATGCACACTGGCATGTTTCCAGGTTTGTGGTCGATTTTGTTTGGGTGTCCATCGCGTATAATGAGACGAGAAATTATGCAGATGAAAATAAAGCACCATTGGCGTTCCATCTTAACGAAGATATGAAAGGAAACCAAATGTATACAAATATGGGCAATCATAGCCGGAGCTACGAACATGAGAAAAGGTTTTGAAACTTTTCAGCCGCAACTAGGAAGCAGTATGAGCTAAAATTAGATAGAAAATATTATAGAAAACGAAATAAAGGAGAGAAAAACTACCGTGGAAATGCAAAATATATCCAAAATTCTAGGTTCCAGCAATCAAAAACAGGGTGTAAATAAAATGACCGGTAAATGTGCGGCATAGGCAGCGTAAATATTCGCTATTCACAGAAAAGAGGCCAGGACCAGAATGCGACTAAACAGACATGAAAATGGAAAGTAGGACAGCAAACAGAAAATTAAAACAAGTCTAGGCGTGTCCGATTAGATATCCAAGAGGAAAATCAAGACTGCCGTGAGATGCGCTAAGGCAATGATCGCTGGCTGACTACTGTGAAATCCTCGGCATGAAATCAAGGCATTGTTCCCAATCCGTTCCTTTTTTTTTTTGCGGATGGCAACTGGTGCAATAATATCTCGATCAGTCCTCTCTGTTTGCTTCCTGGTGACAGCAATGTTGAGCAAACGAAAGTAGCAGAATTTACACATGGGCCAATGAATGCTATATGTTCTTTTTAACAGCTCGTAATGTACTCTAGCCCATTCATTGCAACGACTCTTCGATACAGATTTCCTGCACGTCAAAGATAAACTATAAACGTCAAAGAAAGCTATGTATGACAGCTTCCTGGCAGAATATAAAGTTTGCTTAGCCGTTTGTTTTGGAGGTCATTGAGGTAATCTTTGTTTCATCGTTCACTTGTCAGCACATTTATAGGGTATATTGGGCGCTGAGCACCTTCAGACCACATGCTGCGGCAATGTTTCAAAGCTTATGGGTGAAACCATCCCCAAGGGCTCCCACATTGGTGTGCTCGATATTTTGTGTTTTTCTTGTTGCTAATTTTGCTTTCGTTCAAAGCTTGAAAAAAACACCTCGAACGTGTGTTGAGGAATCCTGGGAATAGGTCTTGTACGCTAATGTTTCAAAAGCATAGGACACGCCTTGTGCAATCAGCAGCTACGAAAATCTTATGTTCTCGCCATGTCAATTCCAGAGTGATTTTCATTGTGCACAATAGCCTGAGAGCTATACTATCAATATATCTTTTTTGTAATACTGCGTCTGTGCCCTGCCCGAAAGACTAGCGCCATAAGCTTCCATGGGTCCAAAGTTATGATGTCCTTGGAAGTTCATCAGTGGTTACCAAGCAAAACCTCCCCCCTCTCCCCACCTTCGCCGTCACAATTAAGCGATGTTGAGCGGGCATAGACTTTTCTTGCCTTATTTTTCTCATTTAGCTCATATTTGAAAGCATTTGCTTGTTTTCTTGCTTTTTGAAATCAACTGTTTATTGAATTATTCATGTCACTCATGTAAGAAGAAAGCAGAAAACTGCAGTCAGAGACCAACATTTCATCTCAGTTGCGCGCTCCTACAAATACCGTCCACTGCAAGCTCTGGAAGCTGCGCGGCGTAAACATATTTTTATACTTCCGCAAATGTTGGTTTCCTAGTGAAAATTGGCAAAACGAACAAAACAAAAAACCGGGTGAAGAGATGGTCATACATTTCTATCTTGGTTTGTATAATTCGGCTGTGCGGCCCACGCCTTCATCTCGCCAAGCTCATTAGTGCGTCGGAGGTCTGCATCTTGGTGCGATGCTGAATTCCGATCTCCGGATGGTGATTATGCTGACGACGTGAAACTAAAAAACAAACAAGGCTAAGAATAACTAAAGCTCTAAAGTGGGTTTTAATGGACTGACACTGAGCGTTCTCCGTGTGCATGCGTAGCAAACATTGGGCCAGATGAAAGGGACGTGGGCAGTCCGGTTGGAGCTAGCGGAACCCAGTTTGACAACAACTGCTCTAGATCTTGTGATTATTAGTAATTAGGGATCTAATGTAGCAATGTCATTCAAACTGTGAGAGATGCCATTGGAGAGCCCGCAAATTCGACCATCTGAAGTTCTATAAAGTGCACTGACATCGAACCTTACAGCACACCTAGATTTTCTCCGCCATTGAAAAGCGATCACCACAGCCTTATTTCGATCCTGCATCCGCGGGTACAACAGTCGAATGCCCAAGCCACTGCGCCACCGCGGTGGGGCTCCTCTAGCTTATACTTTATCTTACTAAGTCTTGTGCTTTGCTTTATTACGGCTGACTATTCAGCGTAAAATCCCGTCACTTCCAAGTTACCATTTACCAGATATGGTCTGAAGTAGGACAGTGGTGTACGTGGCTCAAGTTGGCATGGGGAACATGGGTGTGGAGTGCGCTTTAACCAAGCGGTGACAACGTTCCTGGATGACCTATAAGTCGCGTGCATGTCTCGATATCGAAGGGTGCTGGTGTGGTAGATTTTCATCTGAAAGTATGGGTAAGGTAAATGGAAGAAGATTGTGTCAGAAATTTTCAAATTCTTTGTATCCAAAGCGCAATGCTTGGGCGCCCTTTATAACTCTAAAAATCACAGTTAGGCTGCTGACGTCTATCCAAGTATGTCTGAAATGAGCAATATTTAATCAAGTATCCTGCCTTCCATTTAGACATGAAAGCACCTCACTGCCCAAGTTGTCAGCTCCTGCAAATTAGGCCTTGACACATGGGCATGGGCAGGACATGTAGTGCGAAGAGAGGATAACCGATGGTCGCTTAAGGTAACAAACTGGATTCCAAAGGAAGGAAAGCGTAGCAGGGGGCGGCAGAAAGTTAGGTGGGTGGATGAGGTTAAGAAGTTCGCGGAGGTCAAGTGGATACAGCTAGCACAGAACCGGGTTAAATGAAGAAATATAGGAGAGGCCTTCGCCCTGCAGTGGGTATAGTCAGGCTGATGATGATGATGATGATGATGATGGTGATGATGTGGTCTTGTGATGCCACAGATGTTGCCGACAGATCAGTGACCTGTCGGCTGCTACCTGCCTGAGGAACGCTAGTGAGCTTCAAGTATTTCGAAGAAAAAAAAAAGGTCTCGTTCCTAGTAGATTATCTTATTCTTTTACGTTGTTTGATTCAGTAGGCTGTTGCAGACGGCTGTTGGTAGGTTTTCTTTAAGACGCACTGAGTTACCGCGGGTTTCGCCCGTAATGGGGCTTCAATGCTTTGTCATAATCTTGATTCAGGTGAACATGTAGGCAGGTTGTCAGAATTCTGTCTTAAAAAGTAATTGTTTTTGCATGTGTCTCCTTCTAGTTTTTCTCATATGCATGTCACCAGCAGTGAGACTTGGTAGGTAATATTGTCTCCTTTATACGTCAAATTCTGTCACTGATCCAAAAACACTTGGCAGGCACATGGCAATAATTCTCATGCCATCGACGCCCTCAGATTATGTTCTAAGGGGGTATATTAAGCTTTCGCCTTGTGAAGCAACGCCGCCAAGAAGGACGAAATTCTTTCAGACATATATGCCAAGAAAGGTACTTTTTGACTAGATGGGTAATTTGTACGTGGTGCTGATATAAGGGCCTCAAAAGTACGTCAAGTTACTAAAAGATATGGCAATTTATTTAAGTAACAAACTTATCTAATGAAGGCTCCTTGTGCAATTCAATGAAGAAAAACCGGCCTGAATCATCATTTATGGTATAGTGCGAAGCATATCTTCAGGTTTATCCAGTAGTAAACCTACTCTGTTTCGCGCAAAAGAAAGAAGCGGAAAAAAATTGTAGCATTTGAGATCACGCATGGTAAGCGGCCAAAAGAGAGGACATCGAGAATTTTGGCTTGCGGAACGCCACATTAAGCGATAGCTTGTACTCGTTCGGACGGGAGTCCTCGGCGTCGTAGTAGTTGTAGTCGGCACTACGTGTTGGAAATAATCGAGGGCTGCTTAAAAATCATAATATGACATTTTGTGGTTCTAGAGATTTGTATTTGATTAGTGTCTTTATAATCAGGAAAAAATCAATGAAATAAATAATTTAAAAATGGGATTTTAAGCAGCCAAAATGTTCAGAAGAAAAATGCAATTCTCGATAATGCTCAGAAAATTTAGAATGTGCAAGAGATCAAAAATTATTTGCAAATATTGAAAAAATTTAAAATACGTTCGATGGCATCAGCCTGCCTAAAGTGGAGAGCAAATGTTCGATGATGCTAAGTATCGCTTTACAAACGAAAAAAAAATTAGGAACGTAAAAAGTACGAACAAAAATAAAAGAAGATAAAAAATAAAAAGGGCAAATTATCGTTCGTGCGTGTCAAACCCTATCGCGTCATGCCACCAAAGGCGGAGCTATATGTCTCGGCCTCATTTCTTTTCACAACGTTGTGAAATGCAAGGATGTCAGATTGAAGAGATAGGTTTAAGTTTTCCATTTTCGAGAACATTCCTAAAAGAAGTACTCCCTGGCGGTTACGCATTTTCGTCATGGGCGACCAAGTGATTGCATGCTATTTATAAAGAATACCTAGAAGAACACGGAGCGACAGTAAAAGTCAGTGCTTTGATCAGTGAACAAAAATGGAAGAGTAATTGTTTACCCTAATACCGCTGTACTTTAATGCGCATCTACAGTGATCCTTTCAGACGTTCTTTTTTAAATGCGAACATCAGGCGAACATTAACGCGAGCATGCAGCCCACAATATGGCTTGCGCTAATGGCTGCATCTCTCATTATACCTACCACTGCATAACCCGTTTACATTTTGCTCATTACTGGAAACGATCCTATTTATAATAATAGACTAATCGTACCCATTTTTTCAAATTTAGGCACTAATACTGCAAAGAGGGAGCTTAATGCCGTCCTTTGTGGATGGTCCATGTCGACAAGAAACACTTAAATAAACCATTAGCAATCACAAAAAAAATGCTTCGTTATATAAAGAATGCATTAGCTGAAATCACGCATGCTTGGAGTCTTGGTGCCCCAAGAGGCCAGTAAGGATGAACATAAGATACACTGTAGATCGAGCTTTACACGTCTTCTGGGTTTGCACTATAAACGCCAGGGTGCGCGCGACGCCGACGTGGCCAGAGTTTGATGGGCTTGTAAAGCAAAAGCTCGTGAGCGAAGCTGAACGGCTACTCTCGTCGTGTTCATAAGGCCCGACGCATGAGCAAAAGGCACCCACGCTCATAGACAGTGGTGTTCCTTGGCGATGCCTTCCGACTTCTTAGGCGACGTGATTCGCGAGAAGTAGATGATGACTAGTAGTATCACGCTGAACTCTCACCGGATAGATTTCGTAGATTGCCGCTGAAGCTATACGCCCAGTCGGAAAAAACTTAAAAACTATGTCGAATATACGACAAAATATCCTGTAGTTTTGCCGTAACACTCAAATATTTCTATAGTTCTGTAGTTTTTCAGTAGTATACTTTTGTTGTCTGCAGTTGTGTAGCATTTTGCTGTAGTAACTACAGAAATTTCTGATGTTACTACAGAATGTTCTGTTGTAACAACATGTTTCCCGTCAAAAACCGCACAGAAACGTGATATCAGAAAATTTTCTGTAGTTTTTCCGACTGGGCGATGTTGCAGCGCGCGGATAAATAATTATAACGTCAATGTCCTTTAGACTTTTCTGATTTCTGCACAGAACCGTCATTCCAGAGGTGAAACCTGAAAGGCACTACTCCGCTAGCGAAGATAATAAGTTCAGTTCAGTCGTTCAGTCGTGTCCGACTCTTCGTTACCCTATGGATCATATCACGCCACTTTTTCCAGTCTCTCATTATCTTCCTAACAGTGCATAACTTCTACTGCAGCGCCTCGAGGATGTCATCTAACCATCACTTCGCTGACTACCCCTTCTCCGGTGACCCTCAACCTTTCCCAACATCAAATCTTTCTCCAGCGACTCCTCTCTTCTCATCAGATGACCAAAGTAGCTGAGCTTTAACTTTAGAATTTGACCCTCCAATGAGAAGTTAGGTTTATAGTAGACAATATTGACTGATTTGATCTTCTGGCAGTCCAAAAAACTCTCAAGAGTCTCCGTCAGCACCACAATTCAAACGCGAAAATTCTTCGGCGGTCAGCCTTCTTCACAGTCCAACTCTCGCATTAATACATCACAACTGGAAAGACGATAGCACGAGTTATACGTATCTTAGTTGGGAGTCTAATGTCTCTGCTCTTTACTTGGCGGTCAAGACTAACCATTGCTCTTTATCCCAGAAGCAGGCGTCTCCTAATACTATGGCTGCAGTCTCCTTCCGAGGTAATCTTGGAGCCCAAGAACAGAAAATCTGTCACAGCTTCCACTTCTTGTCCATTGATGCTCCAGGACTTGATAGGGCAAGACGCCATGATCTTTGTCTTTTTAATGTTCAGTTTAAGCCCAAACGTCTCACTCTCTTCTTGTACGCGGATCAGAAGTCTCTTGAGTTCCACTTCACTTTCTGCCATTAAAGTGGTATCATCCGCATATCTAAGGTTGTTGATATGTTTTTCACCAATCTTCACTCCAGCTGAAGACTCGTCTAGACCGGCCTTCCTCATGATGCACTCAGCATATAGGGTAAATAGGCAGGGTGAAAGTATGCAGCCTTGTCTCACTCCTTTCTCAATCGGAAACCAATCAGTAAGACCATGCCCAGTTCTGACTGTGGCCTTTTGCCCTTCCTTCAGGTTCCTGAGGAGACAGATGAGGTGAATCGGAACTCTCATATCTTGCAGAGCTTGCCACAATCTGCTTTGATCTACACAGTTAAACGCTTCTGCATAATCAATAAAGCAGAAGTAGATGGGTTTCTGGAGCTCTTTTGCTTTTTCCATGGTCCAGCGAAGGTTGGCAATCTGGTCTCTAGTTCCTCTGCCCTTGCGAAACCCAGCTTGCACGTCCGGAGGGCCCCGATCCGCATACTTCGGCTATCATTAATGCTATTTTGACTGGCCATAGGGTTTTCTTGGCAGGAAATATTGGAGTGGGTTGCCATTACATTCTCCAGTGAACCACATTTTGTCAGAACTCTCTGCCGTTACCTGTCTATCTTGGGTGGCCCTACACAGCAGAGCTCATGACTTCATCCAGTATCGCACCCCTCCGCCACGACAAGTGATCCATGAAGATAATACCCCTGCCTTGTAATCGAAACCTTATATATATAGTTTATATGCGCAACAATTTAGGCTTGGGCTCAAATGTGCTGGACGGGGACTCCCGAAAAATCTGTCCTTTGTGTCAGACATTGCTGCCCTTTTCGCGGTGAACTGCTTTCTTTGGATGATAAGCAGTTGCTACAGGATCACATAATGTATGAATTAAAAATTGAACTAATAAATTTTACAGACCGCTTATGTGTCCTCATGGTACACTCAAGCAATGAGTTTGAACACTTAGTAGCGATTCGGGCTGTCCAGCCATAACTTCATTAAAACCTGTTCGTGGCTGTGAGCATATGAATAAAATGAAA
This sequence comes from Amblyomma maculatum, assembly GCA_023969395.1. Taxonomy (NCBI): domain Eukaryota; kingdom Metazoa; phylum Arthropoda; class Arachnida; order Ixodida; family Ixodidae; genus Amblyomma; species Amblyomma maculatum. The sequence continues at coordinate 14,525 of JAJIZL010024676.1, forward strand.
TCGTTCCGAGAGTCTCCTGGAAGTTTAGAGCGACGTTTGCCAATTTTACTAGGTTGAAGCATACTCAAGAGCACGGTCTTACGCTTGCGTTTTTCAGGATCACTGAGGGCGTTGCCTTTTAAAGGCAACAGCTAGACAATACAGAAGGCAGTATGAAGCGCAGTATGGCAACATGAATGTACAGCATTCTGCTTTTCTAGCGCCCCAACGGTAATTCTAGAGGCATCGAGAAAAAAGACCCACTCAGGCTTGCCTGAAAAAAAAAACACAGCCTTTATTTACAATGGCAGCCCAAAATTATTGGCAATTTACAGATGGAAAGAGGTCACCTTTACTAAAAAAGCGTAGTAACAATTTACGTTGAAAAATAAACAATAGCTACATTGTGGGTATTTGGAAAAGCTCAACGGTTCTCTTAGAAACCGCTCAGTACCTTTCGCGGCACAGAATCCAAACAAACGGATTGACATATTTATCCTTTAGAGATGGCCAACTATGACGGAGTATACTTTATCATATAGGAAGACATCCAGCTTTCTTTCCTTCGTTGCCTGAAAGTGTTCGAGCAAAGCAATAGGGAGAATGAGCAGATCATGGTTACTCATTCTGCCATTCAGAATTTAACATACTGAGCTATTTCTATTCCTAATCCGAAATATGCAAATTTTAAAGGCAAGATTGTCATGAATCATTTTCAGTTTTAGGTCCCAGGTAGCACAGAATGTGGGGCCCCAGTAGGTCCGATGTAGGCAAGTGGGGCTGGGGCAACCATCATAAAACCTGCATCGGTCCCCGATGGGGCAAATGTGGGCAAGCCCCATTTGGGCTTGCCCCTGCTCCTCCTGCATGGGTCCCATAGCGGCGTTTCTTGGGCTAATGCAGAGCACATTCCTGCATCTAGACCACAAGGGTCCCTTGCCGGATATTTGAGGGCAATCCAACCTAAATGTGGGCTTTTTATGGGAGAGCCCTCATAGATCCGAAGTGAGGCCGCCCCCATTAAATCTTTGTGGGACCAACATCGGCCGCAGGGGGGCAAGAAAACGTACATACCCACATGCTGCCCAAATCGGCCCCTTGTAGGTTACTTGAGGGCAGGTGAAATATGAATAAGGGCTCAATTTGGGCAAGCCCTCGTGAAGCCCAAATGAGGCAGCCTTAGCTAAACCGCTTTAGGTCCCACATAGGCTGTAATGGGGCTGGAAGTCGGGCGTGCCCGCATGGTACCAAAATCGGTCCTTTGTGGGGGCTTTGAAGGCCCGTGCAACAGCAGGTGGGCTCTAGGTTCAAAAACAACGTCCAGCCCAATTGGGGCTGCCCACATAAAACTGCTTTATATCCCACATGGGCCGTAATGGGGCTGGAAGGCGGGCGTGCCCGCATGATACCAAAATTGGTCCCTTGTGGGGAATTTGAAGGCACGTGCAATAGCAAGTGGGCTTTAGGTTCAAAACCAACACCCAGCCCAATTGGGGCTGCCCACACAAAACCGCTGTAGGTCCCACATCGGCCGTAATGGGGCTAGAAGGCGTGCGTGCAATTGCGTAATCATTGTTTCTAACTTTTATTTGCATTAGATGTTGCCCTAAACTACCGTTATAGATGATTTGTATAACAGTTGTGGCCATGTTTAGTCGATTAGAAATTTACATGGCTTTAGTTCTCGCGCTCGTGCAAATTGCGCTACATATACTAAAACAAACTGATTGCTAACTGTTGCCTCTTATGTGGTTGCTTTGGACCACCTGCAACTCGCAGTACAATATTACTGTTCAGAACACACATCTCCATAGCCTGAACAAGATGTACATGAAGTCATTTTGGCTAGATGAATGTTATGAATTATTGTAAAATTTAATATTGCGGCTGTTTAGAAAGTGCAGACATGTATAAAATAATTACTTAATTATGTGCATAAATATTGATTGGGAAAACTTGGACTAGGGCTTTCCATCAATTTCCTACGTCGGACCCCTATGAGAATAATGTGGGCAAGCCCAAGTGTGGCTACCGCTATAGAACCCGCATTGGTCCTATGTCATTTTCTGAGGGGCTAACTGAAATAAAAAAAAATGTTCCTCCAAAGCGGCTGCCCAAATCGGTCCAAAGTAGGACCATCGCGGGGAGTTGGCGGGATGTGCCCTTTTAACAATGTCGGAAAAATGTGGGCAGCCCCGCAAGGGCTGCCTGCATCGGCCCCTAGTGGGGCCAATTGGGGCTTTGTCGACAGCCCGCGTCGGGCCTACGTCGGCCCCTCTTGCAGCACCCACATTGAGCCCACCGGGGCTGTCCTGCATTGCCTACATCGGGCCCACCGGGGCCCACCCTTCATAGCCCACTTTGTGCTACCTGGGGTGGCTGTGATGACTTAACGCTTTTTGCGAGGTGCTGCCTTCACAAAATGCGATTCTTGAAAGAAAAATTGGTTTCCCGGGTCTTTCCTTGAAACTGTTTCAGAATGAATACTTTGAATTGCCAAAATGAGCTTTCATGAACCTTAAATTTTGGCCGTTGATTAGTAGCTTCAAAACTGCCTTCTTTCACCCGGAGACGTACAGTGTGTCATGATGGGTTGCTAAATAAGCCTCGCATTTTTGTTTGGTTTTGTTTATTAGGTTCAACACCTTAAAGTGACTCATGCTACAGAGCCCTCGTTAGGGAGGTTTTCAGAAAATTTCAACCAAGGGAAATTTTCAGCCCGCATTGGCAGCGCATAATACACAAGCTGCTTATAAAGCGGGTGGCATCTCTTTTGAAAATAACAAAACAATCCCATGCCACAAATGTGACAGAATTATGTAACTTTGTCATAACGCCCAGGTTTTCTGTACTTCTATAGAATGGCTTTTAGATACACGGTTTTTCTGGTAGTACATGTTGTAGGGTTTATTTATATAGTACATTTAATAGTAATAGCACAATATTTTGGTGTTTCAAAGAATTCAGGGTTATGCTGATGGTGAGGCTTTACCGAGCAAGCTGTATGCGCTGCCAGGCAAAATAATGCACCAGGATGAAATGTCAATTTATGAAATCTCCCAGAAAAAAAAAAATACTTCAGATGAAATGGCTTCGTAGACTAGGTTGCTTGAAATGGCTCCAATACTTGCAAGGCGTTAGAAAAAACGGTTTGGTTTTGTAGCCATATATCAGATACTGTGGGGCCAGCTGGTCAGACATGCTTAGCAGAAACGTCGTAAATAGGCGGGACAAAGGACAAAAATGCGAAGACAGGGTGGGGCTACACCTGTCTTCGCCTCTCTTTTCCCCTTCTATTCGATACGTTTTCGTTAAGCAAAATGTCTGTGTTCACGGCTTCAGGAGCCATGCTTCCGACGACTGGATATGCCATCGTAACTGCAATCATGGGAACTACGATTTCCATGAATGAGAAACTGGATTTGCCTGTGGGGTTGCAGCCATCTATAAAAAAAGTTACACAAAAACGATTCTAGCGAAATTTAAAACAGCAAGTATAGAGCTGATGTCCTCCATTATATCGCGACCTCGATGTGCCGAAGTGCATCGTGAAATAAATGATATTGATTTAGGATAGCATGACACAGTGCACATTTGCAGAGAGCGCATATGAACTTCTCGTGACAGCTTGTGGAATTATTTCGTAGTATTTTAGGCAACCATTTCTGGGACCTTCATTTTTCATGAAATCATTGACGGATTTGCAATGCAAGCTCTCCTATGAAGAAAAATGCATTTCTGTTAGTGTTGCGTGTATGACAGACATCTATGTGCTACACGCCACCTAGAACGGTTGGCAGGTGACCAAGGGATACAAGAAAAATCCCCCTCTCCTTGGCTGTAGAATAGGGTAGGCCAGAAAGTGGATGTCACTGAAGTAAGCTGAAAACAAAAGTAATTGAAAATTGATTTGTAAAATTCATAAACACAACGTATGACTCACCAAAGGCGAAAATGGCTAATAAGTATTCAGTTGAACTGAAAATAATGATTTGTGAGCAAATGAAAGCAATTACTAAAGAAATGATAATCTTTAAATCCGCTCACAAAAAATAATTGCCCATTGCAAATTACTGAGCAAAATAAAAAATGAAAGGCAAAGAGTGGCTGCGTAATAGCAAAGAAATATGGCACCGCAGGTTACACAACTAAATTGAAAAAATATATTTTTAGGCAACGAAATTAAATGCATAAACAAATTTTTCAGGATAGATAAAGGGAAGATATATAAAGAAAAAGGAACTGAAAGAGAAAAGGAAAATACCGACAAATGTTTATTGCGTAATAATAATTAGGCGTCTCGGTAATTATTTGTATGACATCACTCGATCGAAATCACTTATTCTAGCAGTTTCATTAGATGTACAGCAGGCGATTTTAGTGCCCCTCATCATTTCTAAAGGGGCAGACAGGTAAACGGTCAATGGCGTGTGAATATGCGCTGCCACTCCCCTCCTTCTCTCCAACCAATTCTTCTGCCTCGTAGAAATTTTCTACTGGGCTTTCCGGCGCATTTTGCCGCTGTCTCTGGTACTTGTAAGCAGAGTACGCATGCGTGACAATAAACGTTAGAGATTTTTTACCAGCTGTTTGGTATATCAACGACTTGTAACCCTTATTACGTTTTTCACAAATGTGTAGAAGTGCTCTCACTGCGGTTTTTCCTCTCTGAATTCCATCTTTAGTCTTAAAAGACTTTTCTGCGGGGCGATATTCACGTGTCATTTTTTTTTTGCAGGGGCTATGCTGTTTGCACAGTACTTTCACTTCTCTACGACGGGAATTTTACACTGGGACTGATATGATCTGGATCGGACTCCGTTTTGATGCGACAGTGCTACACACAAGATTCAATTGCGAGTCAGCTCCACCCTGAGCGACCTAAATCGATTCTGGAAGTGCTGTCGAATTCGGTTGCTTTGAGTTCAGTAGACAACCCAATGCAAAGAGGAATGATCATAATGATTTGTTTAAATGAAGCAAAGTTCTGCTATGCTTTGGCAATTTGTTCAATGAATCTTGATTACTAATATTGCGTTCACATTCTCAATACTATCGTCCTTAACGACTGTTTTTTCACAAGGGAGGCTTGATATTCCAAACTGTGTTAACATTCGCAATACCGTCTATCTTCACGACTGCTCAACACAGGCAGCACACGGATGAACGGGCCAGTGATAGAGTGGGTTTTCAACGAAATTTCCTATAGCTGCGTCACAGTTGTGTAATGTTTTTAATAGATGTTTTTATTTACTTCTCTTAGGTTTCTTGAAAACAAAACCCATTTTTGTAACGATTTGAACAATGACTTGTGCAGGCAACACCACTTTTTTTTTATCTCGGTCAGGAACATTTGAAAGCGAGTGGAAGCCTTACATGCAGAACATTACCCAAAATATGAAACACATTTCCACTCAAGTGGCATCAGAATTGCTGACGTGATAGCTGTATTAAAATACGGCATAAATGCGCACCCAATGAGCCTTCACCCTAAATCGCCCTTCTCGCACGACGAATACTTTCTCGCCACTGTGCTCACTTAACTTTTCCTGTGATAGTATTTCAAAAGTTCCCTGCGGGATTGTGTCACGATCAGTGGGACAGCAATTATAAACACAATGCTGGAATCGTTAATCCGACGCAGATAGGCACATGGCATGCTTCCCCGCACATACGTATCAAATTCGAGGAGACATCTGAAATGTCCTTTAATCAGCAATGAACGGATAAAGGGAACCATTGCAAGCATATTTCGTCGTAGGTGTTTCCACAAATGAAGCGTACTCATCTCGTCCCGATGGACGTAGCCAGTGCATCGCATAATTATATGTTCTGATGAAGCGCGCATTGTAGTGGCGCTTATATGCTCGTGCCCTCGCGCATCCGTTTTTCGCACGTCAAAGCTGTAATTAAAATACCCGCTGCTACAATGGCGCATTACTCCGAAATACCTAGGGTCAATGAGTTAAGACACATCGATGAAGTATAGGGGCGTTGAAAAGAAATGTAATCAATGTGAAGCCTATGCGCTGTGATGTTCCAATTTCGTACCTTAGCTCTTTTACATAAATGATAAAAATAGACGCCAGAGTCATCCGCCATTACGTCACGAAGGATGCTAGGTTGGTTTTATTACCACTTAGGTACACGCTGAACTCCAGCAAATTTGACTAGTGGAGCGCAGGCGCCGGCTGCTCGTATATATGTTTTTTTTTTTTTTTGTCGAGCTGGTACGCAAATAGGGTCAACTCTGTCTGTGAATCTAAAGACGTTTAGCAAATGTCATGCAGCTTTCTGCGTTATTGCTGTATGAGGTCATGGCCTCAGCCATTCGCTATCGAAATTGCCCCTTTGTTTAACTAAGCCCCAGAGCGCCTCACAAGAGCTTTGCACCGCCAGGCTTCATAAGTGTGACATTTCGAGACTTTGAACTAAAGTTCCATACCACTATAAGCCTTGACAGAACTTCCTCCATATTTGGTACTACAGCCTGAAGGCTTGCTATAGAGTGGCAGCCAAACACTCCCTTTCTGGTTCTCACTGGAATAAATTCACTCACGTCACTTACTCTATAGGCCAAGGCAGTAATGCTTTGAAGAGGCCTAATAATATGCAGGTCCCACCGGCAATAAAACATTCATTTTTCAAACTCAATACTGGAAATTGTACATTGTTTTCAAGAAAAAAAAATGTCTTTTTCTTACCATGTGGATCTAGCTGCCTGGTCTGTAAAGAACTCAAAGACCAATTATTTTTGCTCTGCTGAGATAGGGTTTATTTGTGGGACGTGCTACAATGGACAATTAAAACTATAAAAAGAGTTACTGCTCACAATGTATGGAATAAGGTATTTGCCTAAAGATAATGAATATGGTTGTTCTTTTGATTTACCTATGCTCGTGGGTCTCCATTGTATGTGGCGCTCCAAAATGGCCGGGATCATTTTGAAATGCTTGCGCGGTCTAAACCTATGCACTTACGTGAAAGTATTAGCAAATTTATTGAGGTATTGCAATCTGAAACATGTGCCCCGGACGGGTTACGCAGCTTAGATATATTAGTGGCGCTTAAAGAACTTTAGTGTGACAGAGTCATGCACTTAGGGGTTGAGTGCTTTTACTTGTTTTTTTTTTCTACGAGGTATTTTGGTGTCTGCAAAAGCCTGGCAATAAACAAAAATGCTTGGCAAGAAGAGGACCTGGATTCGAACTAAAATGCTGACAAATGTTTTTCATAGAACTTATTCCGTAGTGTTATTATAAATGTAGGGTGTTTGAAATTCTCACACGAGGTCATGTGGTTGTGACATCCTAACCCTGTCGACTAATCATATTTCCGTCGCTGATGCTGACAATTGTATACTACGACACCGACAGCGTTTCGACCTAACGAGTGAATAGGCTTCGCATAGTAGCCCTTTAGGTGCCGAGTATCGACAAATCGTCTACAAAACCACTCAGACGTGATACTTAGTTCTTCTTCTGGTGCTTTTAATTTCAAGTCTATACCTATAAAAGCCCCGCTCTGCGTGACACCAGTCGTCGGCGTCATTGAGGTTGGTCCTGTGAGCGAAATATACTGCTGTGCCACTGACCTGCCGAGGTTGCAGGGTGACAGTACCGGGACTTATAGCGACCTGGACAAGAAATGGTCGATTCGGCAGATATAGCGGAGCCGAACAAGAGACTCCTGAATTCTGAGGGGTGGAAGGTACTTCACCTGACATGATAGCTTACTGCTATTCGCTAATGATATACATTGGATGACAGAGGTTAAAAAGAGAATACTAATTAAGCAGCGAGAAAAACTAGAATGTACGTGAACGCTGGTCCCCAAGGGAGGCCGTGATGGGGACCCATTGACGCTTACGCGTAGTACCTCTAAAAGCGAATATTAAGTGCCCTTCTAAAATTTTCGTAAACTTGTGTATACAGTATGCGAGACAGTGGTGCTTGAACACCCAAAGAGAATTTTCGTAGATTCATTGTTTAATACTTTATTCTGCTCCTCAAAGGTCAGTGGTTTTGAAAAGCAACGCTGATTTTTGGCAACGGAAACGCCGAGACACAGCGGTCACGGCTCTTTCTTTGAGATTAGTTGTGCACCCAAACTTAATTTAATTATTTTTTGTTCGGCGAACGGATACAAATATCTTTAATGGGGGTTCTCGTGGCTTTCGCGTTGTAAAACGAAAGGCTGAAAAGACAAAATAGCAATCAAATCTAGTACGAACATTCTCCACTTTGAATTTCACTTTACACTATCGTGGTGGCGAGAGCCACTTCTCACAATTGCAATAGCGAAATTGTAGCAGCAGCAACAACAACAAAGGCGCGGTGCACTCATGGGTGCTAATGATGTCCACAATAGAAGTGAACAGCAGACAGCTTTGAGAGGACAGAGACGTTGGTAGCCTTCACATCTTCCGAACTCTAAAGAGCTTACAAGGTGTTCCATCTAAAACACCGCACATAAAACACAAAACACGAAAGCGCTGTTTTATATGGATCGCTACCAGCTAGCCCAAATTTCGACATAACTGTACAATGTATTATCGGGTGCTGTTATTACTCTTGTTGTTCCTCTTCTGTTTTTGTGAGTGGGCGTTGATTTTGAAGGTAACCACTCATCTGATCTTTTTCTTGCCGGTAAAGGTCATTGTCACAACCTGTCCCCCTGCTCTCCTTCTCGAAAAAAAAGGTTATTGAAGGTGAGAAGAAAAGAGACTTTGAAAATTTGGCATGTATTTCAGATCTCTTGAGCACATCGTCTTTGCATGATTTCCATGGTTAAAGAGGTAACAGTGATCTGCAAACTTACACCGACTGAACTGATCACTCGCCGCTCATGAGATTACTAAAACGTGATTGGTCGTGTGTCGGAAACCGCTCAATTTTACCGTGAAAGAAAAGAAGAAAGACAGTAACAACACGCTTGTTATGGATCTAGTTGTACGACATCAGGTACTGCATTGAGGCGGTATTAGTTGTTTTGTCGCTGCATGATTGCCGCCTTTAAAGAGGTAACAGTGATCTTCAAACTTACGCCGACTAAGCCGATCACTCGAACGCTTATATCTGTGGGTAGCGGCTGCAGGCAACGCAGATATTCTATACATGAACACACTGTGCGTGCGCAATGCAAGGATGTGACTGTCAGAGTGCCCAGTCTCGGCAAAACGTTCGTAAGGTGAGTGAGTGAAATTCGTTTTATGCGGTCCTCTAAATGTCCCATTGGGAAAAACCTGACGTTGGTGGCCTCACATATTCGTCACCCATTAACGGCCCAGTTGGGTGCACGCAAGAACAAGCTGCCATCTGCTACGGTTAGCAAGTGGAAAACTAAAGATGAAAACTTCGGCTACTGAAAAGGAAGGGGCTGCTCAAAAGTTTCATACCTTTTTTCTTTTTCTTATGGTCGTTATTGACTGTTAAACTTATATGCTGATAGTCTTATGCAGTTCCTTGCAAAATATTGCCACGTAAAAGCACGCATATGGCCGCCGCCAGCAAGTTTTCATTTTATTACATTGTGACGTTTTTCGCGTAAACATATTTTGCCTATACGCTATATTGAGTCTTCTGTAGAAGTGGAGTGCTTTACAAGTCAATAATAAAAGCGAAAGTACTTGACAAAAAATGAAATTACAGTGGTAAGACGCCCGACTGCTGTGCGGAGCTCCCAGGTTCGAACCCGACCACGGCGGCTGCGTTTCGATGGAGGCGAAACGAAGTGGCGTCCGTGTGCTGTGCGATGTCAGCGCACGTTAAATATCCCCAGGTGGTCGAAATTACTCCGTAGCCCTCCACTACGGCTCCCCTTTCTCTCTTTCCACTTTTACTCCACCCTCATCCCTTCCTTTACATAACACCACCTAGACGACCTAAGTTCGTCTAGGTGGTGTTGCTTTACAGCGTGGTTCAGGTGTCCACAGAGCAGTGTGACAGATACAGCGCCTTTCCCTTCATGTGAACTAATTATTATTGTTATTATTCGGTGGCACGATCGCGAGCTCTCGTTTTGTTCACTTTAGATACACCGCTGTAAGAAATCACATGGCCTTCTCGAAAGTAGCACTAAGGCAGCCTGTGTTCTTTTGTAGACTGCTCACTTTCTTTCGAACAGGAGACATCACGCTTTTAACGTAAGGCGTCCGATTGCTTCCAGTGTGGCAACTTTATGTGCAGAAACCAGTCTCATCAAAGAGTAGGTGGTACGTTTTGTTTGTTATTTCCCATGAGCGAGATCTACCTTGGCGGGGAGTTGCTGACGGTGGATTTTAGGGCGAAAGCCTTTAATGGCTCATGACTCCGTCCGTGTATGTCCCATATGTCCGTCCGTGTGTGCGAGACTCCGCGGGATACCGCGAGACTGTGAGATTACCATCTGAGGGCGCCATGACCAGTCGCGACGTCATGACCGGATGTGACGCCAGCGATGAGGTGTATTAATTGGGATAAACGTCATAATGACGCCATGTCTAGTCATTACCGATTACAATACCAGGCGATTCACTCATGTGAAGCTGACGCTACCGAGCGTCCGACCTGGGCGCCCGTGTTCCACTTTTAATTTGGCGCTTCCTCGAACGCCGCAGCACACAACATATCGAAGCAGACGCCGTACAGCAGCGGCGTTTCAAATGGGTTTACCTGAAAGAAAAGGCGCTGTATCTGTCACAATCCTCTGCGGACACCTGACCGAGTAAAAGGAGGAAGGTGGGAGTGAAAAAAGTGAGAAAGTACTGTAGTGGGACGGCTACGCACCACCTCGTTATAGAGGCTTTCGCCTCATCGCAATTTAGGGGTCCAGAGTGCCCCTAGAATTTTAATGGCGCAAGCGCACCTTAGGGCAAAGGGCGTTAAGCACGGTACAAAGCTGCCATACAAGCTTAGACGCATACCGGCTGACCTAGCATCTCCCGCGGAAACGTACACGAAAATAAGCAGTGAGCTGTGGCCACGCGTTACCATGAGTCATCCGGTCACCCGGTATACGTCTACGCTAGCTGGTCTCCGCTGCGCTAAATGCTTATATTCTGCCAAGTGTTTTTTTGCGTCTTTGTTAGAATTATTCGGTTGGATTTCACGTTTTTGGTGTGGAATTTGCTTGCGTCACATGCTCGTCACATGTCATTGCTATATTGTCTTCAACGCTTGCTAAAGCTAAAAATTGAATGCAGTGTGTGGAAATCAGGCAATTAAAATTTTGATGAGATCTTCGTCATAGATATCAATTCCTGCTTGCTGGCCTTTATGCCATCAAGTCAAAAGTGGTCTCAAGCAGCCATTGGAGCGGATAGGTCTTAGCAGTAAAGAAACTGTTAAGCCACAAGCAATGTGTTTTATTCTTCCACAAACATCAAATATATCCTATTTCTATGGTCACCATATGCTGCCCCTAGGGAACTCGGAGCCTATTATTCCGGCAGGCCACTAAATATTCGTAAGAATGCCGCTGCAGAAACTACTGATGTACGCCTAATATCCTACGCATGTCTAACCCACTGGTGCTTAAGTTGTAGGTCATGGCGCAAGCGCTTTCTGCCTCCAGCAGCAATATATCACTGCGTGACGCACGCCACGGGCGCTGCGTCGCGCATCATTTGCGGAACAGAAGCTGGGCCCACGCGCATGCAAGCCCTGATTTAAAATTGATGCTCCGACGCGCACATAATTTAGCCGGGAAACCCGGACAAAAAACCGTCGTCGTTGTATTCACGTACTTTTTCCTTTTATTCCACTCTGTAAAGACGTTTTTTTTTATTTTAAAGCTATAATGGGGGACATGGCGTACCACGAGGGGCTCGGTTAAAACATCCCACTAAGTCATATGAAGACGGAAGCGAACTATGAAGGGGGAACTCCTCTGACCTGATGATTTCCACAGAGAAATAGAAACTTTCAGTCAACAGTCCTCTCAAAATTGAGGAGCGTGGCTTGTCCATGCATTGTGATGCCGTAAGAAAGAAGCGTAAACAGGCAGAAAAAAATTGCCTTTGACTATTCAGAGGTCCCCAAAGACTGCGCTGTATATATTTTTATTGTCTGTGTGCTTAGAAAGAAGACGTAAACAACTGATTCTAAACCATAGTTCCTACTTTGATGCACCTCTCCTCAAACTCTAAGGTCAGATTTGTTCACTGCTATTTTTTAAGCATTTACGTTCTGCACATCCATCCTCTTGCCTTTCTCTCACCTCAGCGATTCTGAACGCCGGCTAAATTCTCGGGCTGTGAACAAAGAGCTTACCTTTTTTTATCATGTCTTCCTTCTGTTAAGTACTCAGATCCCCACGGATTGAGCACGCACAGAAAGAATCTGCAACAGAAATTAAACGAGGCACAAAGGGATTCCTTATACTCGATTGAATGATATTCTGTGGCTTATGTACACATATATACACAAAAAATAAGTTTCTGCAAAAAGGTCCATATAATGTAATTGAAAAGCAGTGATTAAAAATTCTAGAGGGCACTTTCAACAACTAAAGCGCGATGAGGTGAAAGCCATACGAGGCGCATTCGGAAGCACACGCTAAAAAATCTTGCCAAACACTGTCTAGAGCGGTAGCTGCCGGCAGGATTCTGTAAGGGGCACCTGTGTATGAGTTTTCTAATCGCGACCTTAAAGACATCGAAAAGCTACAAAGGTCCACTCTTCGCGCCATTACTGGGCTTTCTAAGCACACCAGGAACGAAGAACCGATTAAGCTAGTCAGCATACCACCCACACAAGACATCATAAGAGAAGGAAAAATAAGAATGCGATCCCGACTAGAAAACACGAAGCAAGGACAGCAGATCATGGCATGAGACAACCGAATCAACACTGCTCCGAGGCCCGTGGGAATAGACACTTCACTGCCGTGGGGGGATTCGATAATCGCACTAAGGCCACAACGACCTACTAGTAGGCGGAACGGGGTGGCTACCCAAGTAGCACAAAGTGGGCTATGACGTGGGGGCCCGCGTTGGGCCCGTGGGGGTAGCCCATACGGGCCCCATGCGGGGCTTGCAACACGTACCCAGAGGGGCCCCGTTTGGGCTGCCCAATTTTGCCGCGATCGGTCCCAATCTGTATCCGTGTGGGCAGCCCAAATAGGGCTGCCCGCATTCAGCCCAGGTAGACGAATGTGGGCAGCACAGCAGAATCATTAATGGGTCCCACGTTTGTGCAGGCAGTGCCGTGCCATCGATCAAGGTTTTAATTTGTAAGTCAAATAATCCCTCTAATACCTGAATTGTACAGGCGCGGGATTTGCGGAGGCCAGTCCGTTTCGGGCTGACCCACGTGCTGCCCTCGTGGGTTGAATCTGGCATTTCGGGGCTGCCCAAGTTCCAATAATCAAGTGTGAAACATTAAGCAGTAGTGTTTTGCTTGCATGCGACACTCAGTAACATGAGAGAAATTTATTTCCAACACTACAATAATGTGGGCTGGCCTACATCACCCCCAACATGTTGGTCTGAATATTTATTGCGGTGGTGTGTGTAGAATAGTAATGCCACAGGAAACATTTGGAGGTCGTTCAGTACATACTCGTAAAGTGGAACAGTTACTGTTGCATATTTTCTGTCGATACTACATAATTAACGTAGCTTTTAGAGTAAAAATAGATAGTTTTTATTCGTGGCATGGATAGGCTTAGGACGTTTATGTGAAACCTCCAGAAGAGACAATTAGTGGCCGGTATAATATGACTTACATAAATAAAATGGTGCCTTAAACATAGGGTGGAGACGTTTCAGAGCGGTAAGCCCACCTACATCCAATTTGGGGCCCACTGTGGCCATTCATAGGCCGCCCCAATTGGGCTGATCTTATTTTTATCGCGTGGACTACGAATATATGTTGCATTTTCCCACAAGTACCCCAAGAAATACCCGTGTGGGCAGCGTGGGCGTGTGCTCACTTTTCAGCCCAAATGCTAACCATGCGGGACCTATACGGCTTTTGCGTGGGCAGCCCCAATCGGACTAGCACGTCTTCTATTTGTTTTAGGCCCACATTTGCATCGGATCTGCCCTAAACTGCCCCACAAGAGACCGATGCGGGCAGACGCGGCAAGGAGCACTTGCCTGCCCCGCTAACGGCCATGCGGAAATTACATGTTTTTGGTGGGCAGCCCAGGAATTTTCTGCATGAATTCCACATTTCCGTCTGACCTTCCCTCAAGTACCCCTCAAGGGTCCCATGTAGGTAATGTGCGGGCATACCTGTATTTAGCCCCGCCGCGGCTCATGCGGGACCTATTCGGCTTTTTAGTGGGCAGCCCCAATTAGATTAGCCCAGGCTTTTCTTACACAAAGCCCACATTTTCTTTGCATCGGCCCTAAAATTCCCCAAGCGGGACCCTTGAGGGCCAGATTTGAGAATATGTACTCAGTTAGCCCACATTTCCACGCTTATATGATGCCCAGATGGAAAAAGCATGGGCAAGCCCAATTTGGGCTTCCCCGCTTGATCCCTAAAGGGGACCCTCGTGGATGTTATTGTGGTTGCCCAAGCCCAACTTGCCCATACGGGCCCCAGGTGGGCCAGGCAATGTGTGCTACCTTTTAGAACAGAGAATTGTCCTCACAAGACCGCTGAATGCAATAGACATCTACACTGACTCTGCAAATAGAAATAAAAGGGTGAGTGTGGCATGGGTCTGTGTGCCAGCGCCCCAGCTCAACGGACAGCAAACGTGCCACCTATCTGGAGGAACAATTTTACAGGCCGAATTGCTTGCCATATGGGGAGCCGTAAACACCATTGCGACAGCTACAGCCAGAAGAGACTATTTTAATGGCTATCAAATTTTAAACGGCTCATATGCATCGATTGCAGAGCTGATGGAAACAGCTACACACGACGCAGTGGCCAAGGACATCAGAAAGAGCCTAAAGCGAATGCGGGAAGTTGGAATAGAAATTCAAATTATATGGACACCGGGACATACTGGTACAGGCGGGGGAAATGCAGCCGCGAAAGGGGGTGGGATTGCTGAGAGATACTATGCCCCACACCACAACTCCATGCCTAATACAATAGACCCAAATTCTTACCAAACAATGCTCGCTAAAGGCTCCCCTGGCAGATCAATGATGCACTATGTACGCACCAAAATAAAACACGACAGCAAGCTTAGATTATATGAAGCGACACCAGCGCCAGTGTTTGATAACACGAAAGGCACACTCGACCACAAGAGATATTTCTCAACAAAGTAATAGCAAACGCAGCTTACACACCACACATACATGACAAGTGGTTTCTCGGAATACACGAAACACTCAAACACAACATGTCACACACTGTCAGGAAGAGCGTACAGCAGACCTGAAACACCTTATATGACAATGTTCATTGTTTCCCCGAAGAAAAAAAAATAAAATTACGCATATTCCACACGACGACATGCCCACCATAGCAGATCAGATTCTATCAAGCACCGAAATGCAACATTCCATTGCTACATACGGCAGTGAGAGCGGCCTGCTTCGAGTAGTGTGAGAGAGGTCGACTTAAAGCGCAAAGATCGGCCGCATGTCAAGCAATAAGCAATAGCTTGAAAAACAATGAAGACGAAGCTACACTCCCATCTCTCCTAACTCCCTAAGTACCTACGCAGTGGTCGAGAGCCATTCCTTCGTTTAAATAAATGCTTCTTTGTTCATTCATTCATTCATTCATTCATTCATTCATTCATTCATTCATTCATTCATTCATTCATTCATTCATTCATTCATACTTAACTGAAGCATTGTTATTTACGTCATTAACCTCGCTTCTGTTGTTCACAAATGCTGTGAAGCACATGAGCTAGGCAGGTGATGTGCACGACCTTCGGTAAGAAAGCCTTCAACTCAAATTCAGGTCTGTGCACGTAGGCTGTTGCATACTTATAAAGAAGAAAATCTATCATGGCTTCCACGCCATTTCAATAGAGCACTTCTAAGATTTGGCGCACAGAGAAGGCTGCAGTTTCCAAACTGGTCCTTTCTAAAGACTTCGATTATAGAAGGAAAGTTCTCGGTACTTAATCGGCTTCAGCTTTTCTAGCTGGGAAGTGACCAAGAAAACATCTGTCTACGATCGTTGGCTCTGTTTTGGAGACCTAAAACCAGGAGTCGGCGAGCCCTTCCTGTATCTTTCTAAAGCTCTTTTTGCACAGAGACCGGAAGTAGTGTTTCACAGTGCAGTTGCGAATGGCCCGTTCGTATTTCAATAGATCCAGCAGAAACCATTTGAATCCAGAATATGCTATCTCTGCCCGTGACATGTTTGAAGCCAATAAGACCTCGTATAAATCAAGGCAGGCATCGTTTTTCCTGCTGTCCTTATAGGCTCCTGTGCAAAATACTGCTCTGAATTGGAGGGATTCGGGGGTTTTAGGTTTTTCAGAAGGCGATTTTTTTTTTCGTGCTGGTCCAGGTCACGCTATTTTTGCAAGGAATCTGCGCAAACAAAAATATATCGTTTTCAATTGATGCATACAATTTAACATAAAAAAAAACATGAAAATTTTGTCTTTAGAGTGACGAGGAACCATTTGGGCCATAAATACAATTCGAGGGCGGTGAAAAAGTTTAAAAGACAGGGACATCTGATTAAATCAGCGGCAAGGGGTGAAATAAACAATACTGAAGGCCGCAGCCGGAAACTACACAGCATCAAGTTACCTTGAACGGTTTCAATAAACCACGGCTGTTACGCACTCGCGTATCCGCATTTCTGGTAAATACAGGTTCGAAAACTGCAGTAAAGCATGGTGAAGTCGTAGTCTATTGCTGCCAAATCAACGTGCCCTTGGAGGGCTTTCGTTTAGGCCTAGTTGGGAAGCCCAGTGTGCATCATTAACCAATTATGAATGAAACAAAGCGTGTTGCGGAAAGTGCGGTTGTGTCACTGTTCCTTATGGTACGTTATTTAGCAGAGATTTTGCAAGCACGTTTAAGGAAGCACGCTTAAAATTAAGGGAGCCATTTAAATGTATTGATTGATATGATAGAATTAGCGCTAAACAATTGTTTTCTGTCCAGATATGGCGCGAAAAGACACCAGGAGAGTAGTCTTCATACAAGCAATAAACTTCTTACCACTGAATGAACGAATGTGTCATTCGTATGCAAATATGACTGAATGCTTTCCAGTGTGACGTGTTCTTACCGGACCGCCTTGCAAACGTCAAGAAGAGAATATGCGGCAGCGACACAAGGAGAAAAGATGAGAAGGAAAAACATCAGCCTATCGTAGTTTGGATGAAACTATACCTCATTAGCTATATAATCCCTAGTCTGGTCGATTGCCAGTTTAGTAGCAAATTCTAGATTTCCTGCGCAGGAATACAAGATAAGTGGAAAACGACTGTTTCAGTATTTACTACTCCCGCATTTAGCGTTATTACTGACAGCCGCGATTGGTTCAGCATTTCCAACAGCTAAGTTTCGAGGCCATGCATTGCTGCTATTTGTAGGTATTAAAACCAGAACAAAGCAGAAAGCAAAACTGCTCCGTAAATGAGGACTCTGAGGCAAACCCTAGCGAAAATACCGTATGAAGCACAATAACCTCATACAGGTTTCTCATACTAAACTCATACTAAAGTCATACGAATCTCATACAATCTCATATAAATCTCAATAGATGAATGATATTTGTATGAGAACATATGAGATTTGTACGAGTTTAATATGAGTTTAGTATTAGAAACTGTATGAGGTTATTGTGATTCAGAAGTTTTTCACTAGAGAAACAGGTCATTTTTATTCGCCAACGTCGAAGTGCGGAACATATACGCACTAACATCACAAAATAAGCTTTGCAGCTACATTAAAGGGAGTAATAAACTTACTGTCAACCCCAATTGGCGTTTATAAACAAAATAGATTAGTTTTGATTCGCCGAAAAAAAATAGACATTTGCTGAAAACCAGACCTATACATTATCTACCGTGCTCAAGACCACGCCGCAGTCTCGGCATGTTGCTGTCCCTAAACAAAAAAATCAGTAAGAAGCACGTACAATTTATAACATCTAAAAGGCATGTTGGCAAAGTTATACAGAGAGGAGGAAAATTCTGATCTTCGAAATGCCCCCTTGAGAAGCAAATGCTTTGATCTAAATACGTAGAGTGAACGAGTTGAAAGCAACACAATATACAAACCCAAAGAGGCGAACTTTTCCGAGCATTGCAAAAACCAGCGTCTCCAGTGCGAAACCAAGAAGATTTTAGCGCTGGTTTTGCACTGGATCTGCTGGGCACGCTGGAGGTCTGCGATATTCACTGGAGGAGTAACGGGAAGACACTGGCTGCACTGGTGAGATGGAAGAAAAGCGCTGGGATTAGCCTTTGGACGCTGGGTGAGTCGCTGGCATCCGCGATGCACTGGGAGAAGCGCTGTATGTGCGCTGGGGCCGCACTGGTCCCAGTGCCCCAGTACAGCCGGTGCGGCCTGCGGCGTCAGCCGGAGTAGCATCCCTCAGGGGCCAACACGGCAACAGCGTACTTTCAATCGACCATCGGGGGGCATATGAAAAATATGGTTCAAGCAAGCGCTTTTTGCTGCGAAGTCGGTGCGCATTTGTAAGGAAACAAAGGCGGTATCTTTTTTCTAGAGTTTCCATGTTTCCATAGGTCGTTTCGAGCGTTTCGAGAGAGACAACGACCGCCCGCCTCGATCTAATGACACACTGGCGATTAACGCGCAACTAAAGCTGGAATTGAATAATGGGGGCTACCATGCATAACCAACTTCACAGCTGATCTTTAGGGCACTCTAACACAATGATTACTGCCAAAATGTTCAATGCGAGCTCAGTCGCAGGCGAGCGTAGCCTGCACCACGGCCCAGTATAAACAGCAGAAAGAAAAACTAAAACCAGAAAGAGAGTAGTTTACCGAGCGATGGGCTCATGAGAGGAAAAGCAACAACATACAGCGCTTGTAATACATAATATTTGGAGTGTTTCTCAAGCTTTTGCGCTCCTTCTTACTCTGCGTATCAAGTAGCCGAGCCCTCGGTCATCGCAACGCTTCCCGCAATGTTTACATACAAATAAGGTTTAGTTACACGAAATTATTGTCATCGCTGCGGCGCTTGCCTGTATTGAAGCTTGGTCGCACTTTTTTCCTTGAAGGCTTCTACTAAAGCTCCGTGTTCAGCGAAAATTACGCCCACGGTAGCAGAGCACCACCCAATTGCCGGCGTTGGTAAATTTGCCAGCGATGTCAATTTCCACATGTTAAAATTATTCCAGTGCACAACGTAGCGCGCAGAGGCACCCAGAACATTAGTTGCAAGTCGTGAGATCAGACAGCGAGCTAAAATGATCAAGAAGTTGCAATTGTTAGAGCGGTAGCAATGGCGTGTAAACTGCGAAACATGAAGTCGCAACCTTATAAATGCGGGTCATGACATAAAATGCAGAAATGTTTCAACAAATTCCAGTTTTCGGCGTGGCCATGGAGAAGAAGGGCCTTCTGGGCGGCTGAGCCTGAAAATGTTGCTTGCTGGAAACAGCGCATCGGCCGTTGGCCGAGGTCTTTCGACTCCTCAGGACACTACCGAAACGTACAAAGTTGTCCTTCCACGCCTGCCCACCGGTAATGTTGTCCTTGCTACCGTTTTCCTGCATGCCGACCTTAAGGGTCGCCCGTACCGAGCACCTGACTTTCGAGACGCACTTGCACAGATTTTGGATCTCCGGGAAATTTTGTGCATTGGTCAATACCAATTAGCCACGTGTGGATGGTTACCTGCGAGAGTAGTTCTTCAAAGCAGAAGCTAATTAACAAAGCAGAGTTCCCTGCGAAAGGACTTCGGTGCTTGGTGTTCGACCCGGATACAAAGAATGTCAAGGTTAAGCTCCTTTGGCTTCCCCGCTACATGGAGCACCGGAGGATTGTGGAAGCTTTCGAGCCTTACGGAACGATTCAATCTGTGGAGCTTGAAAAGTGGCGGTGCCCAGGGATGGAGCACATGGAAACAGCGAACCATGAAATCTCCCTCACGCTCAAGGACGGAGTGTCAGCAAGTACAATTCCTCACACCCTTAATGTTTATGGGGTGCAGGCATTAGTGCTTATCTCAGGGAGATCTCCACTGTGTCTTCGATGCAGCCTGTTAGGTGATGTACGGCGTCAGTGCCGAACGCCTCGATGCACCCAGTGCCGGCGCTTTGGCCATACTGTGGAGAACTGTGTATTAAGGGTTGCCGATAGACTGCGTCAAGGCCAGTGGTGACGAGAAGATGACGTGGCGTCCGAACATATAATGGATGTGTCAGAGGTTGTTGATGTAACTGGTGAGTTAGGTCGTGAACCTCAAATTGATGGGGACCAGAAGCCGTCTGCACTTCACATCAACTCAGAAGAATCTGCAGTGACTGGCCATCAAGAACCAGCGTCTCCAGAGCCAAAACCGCCGGACCCGGGCCAGCCTGTGAGTGCCACTCAGAGTGCTGCGCTTGCTGCCCAAGAACTACCTGTCATTGAAGGACGTCTGGATATGCCTCCTGTGGAGTCAATGGAGAAGATACTGCCAGTGGATGCTCGCCTATCCTCCTTCGTCATTGATTCTCCTTCGTCGTTGGAGG
>JAJIZL010024677.1:0-18047 GCA_023969395.1 Amblyomma maculatum
AGGCTACTGTTACAAACAACCAGACAGGTGCCCATTCTTGAATTTTACACTTCACGCTTATAAAACAGCATTTCGACGTTTAACTGTGAACCGTATTCTGTCTTCAAGTTTTGAGCGCCTGCTTTTGGCCTATTCGCGGTTTCAATTCTTAGCTTTTATGTTAATTTGTTATTTTTACCCTCTGTCTATTTTCTCCTACATTACTCGCAACCAAAATTCCCCTCTCCCCGTGCGCCGAAATCTATTAAAATGTCCCCTGCAGTCCTCGGCTTATTGCACTTCGCGACGGGAAGAGTCGACTGGCCTGCCATGAAAGGATCAATAAAATTTGTTTCACGCGAGCTTATATCCTTTACAGCGTAGTTTTGACTTCTTCTGAATTTCGCGACTGACCCCTATTTGAAAGCAGCACAGTCTACTTCAATTTTAAGATTACTGCAGCTGCCTCGAAGCGACACAGTGACACAATTATTTACAAAAATAGAACAAACTGGAAAGCAGCATTTATCACGTTTGATCTGCGTAACCTTAATGTTAGTTTGAGGTGAACCGTTTAAAAGCGTCGTCAGCAATCCGCTCTAGTTCCGCCTTCATCCAAATATATATACAATTCTCCTTAACACAGAAGCGTAGCTTGTTGGGTCAGTTGGTGCGTGGTACGCGAAAAAGCGAGGGGAAAGGACACGTTCACATGGAGAAGTAATACAGGATGAAGCTGTAAACACGACTGAAGTTTTACGTGATGAAATGGCAGTAATTACCTTCTTCCATAATGTCATAATCATCGGCCGCTACAAAATGCATTAGAACGAGAAATATAAGAAACTTCTAAAATCAAGTCGAGGCATCAAGTGCGTCATCGGCAGCTCTGTCAGGTTCAAGCAAGAAGAATAGAAGTTCGTGAATAAGACATGCATTGTACAAAACAAGAACAAAAAATACCGAATGTGCTGCTGCACAATCAATGTTTGTATTCTTGTTGCTTTGATGGCGTTCATGGCTGCTCTCGCGCGTGTGCGCTCTGTTCTGTTATTGGTAGTTCACCAATTAAAATTTCACATTGTGTTTCCAGCGTCGTCCTGTGTTACCTCTTCTCCTTGTGCACGCGTCCTTTCCTCTGTTATATTTTTGGGGAGGTTGACACACTTCCGCTCCCTCGCCAAAATGGCCGCTCCAGCCACACTTATGACGCGTTAAAATGCAAAAATTGACTACAGTCGGTTCTGTTGAGTATTGTGAGTATTGATTCATGGTACACCTCCTGTTGTAGGTGAAGAGTCTTCACGAGTAACGAAAGTTTAATTTAATCGGAGGAGTTCATACGACACCACTCGAAAGAGGAAGCCGAGATTTCACATGCGGTACACAAAGCCCTTCACTCGGTTTATACATCCACGACGCCACGCACGCTTTGTACCGCGCTTGCACCCCGGTACTGCGCACCTGAAATCGTGGTCAAAGTGGACTTTTGGTTCGCGACGTTGTTCTCCAGATAGAAGCAAGGCCACAAGTGAAAAGGCTCTCTATTGTTCAGCTGCGTTTCCCGAGTACATGCTTCGAGTTCGCCTGCGGTGCGCGAGTGGCGTGCTCTCCCTTTTACTGCGACAATGGATAGGGCGTGTGACTCGATGAATACCCGTGTGCATGTGTTTCCGGGCGCTCGCATTCACTTGCACTGAGGGAAAAACTGGGCGCGATGCCGAGATTCAATGGGAATTAAGGGGCCGTTTATGAATTGTTGATGGCGGAGGAGATGAAGCGTGCTCCCCGCCCCGAGTTGAGCGTAAATGCTTCCTGTTTCGCTTTCATCTTTATCATCGCGACTGAGGAAAAAAAGAAACTAGGCGTTGCCCTAGGTTCGTTTTGCACTTCACAGAATTGTAGGAGGCGGGACAGTGAATGTAGTGGGTTACTGTTTCCCTTTGTCCTCAGGCCCCGGCCCATGAAAATTTGCGTGTGAGCAAGCAGCAGGCTTAGCCCGGCCTCCGAAGTTATTTGAACTCTCTGAAACAGATCGGACTTAAAGGTGTAAGGATAAAGCATCGCCTTGAAAAGAGCGCCCATTTGGCTCAGCGATATTTTGCTTTCGTTTTCAAGTGCATAAAGCGCGTTAAAAAACCCCAACCAATCGACATTTCCGGAGCCCTCCACTACGGCGTCTCGAATAGCCTGAGTAACTTGAAGAATTTAAGCATCATAAACTAAACTAAACCGAACCATCTGTTTTCAGAAAAGACATTGACTCAGGCCACATATCGTTCGCCGTATCGTAATGATCGACGTTCCGATTTCGGGAAGCGGACCTGGTTAGCATCCCTGCCTTCTCTCCTCCTTCCTATCTATCGGGAAGCGGAAAAAAAGTAAGATGTTTGAAATCTTGCACTGGTAAAAAAAAAAGAAAAAACGGAAGCTTCGAACTGCTAACGGCCTTATCAAAGCATGCGGCACAGCGCCCTGCATATCAGAGATGAGGCGGCGCCGTGAGAAAGTCATCCCTAGAGAGAGACTTCCGCTGCTTCTCAAGTATTTGACGCATTCCAGGCAGCGTTGATGGGCGTGCTCGCGTTCGATATTTTGGCGTGTACTCGAGCAAGATGACAGCTGGTTTACACTCCACCAAAGATTGGTAGCTTACTACCTATATATGCCTCCAACTCTCGGAAATAATGTAGCCCATTCGTCGGTACAGCTAATAACAGTATTCATTCTTAGGGCGATTCGTCTATTACATGAAATCGCTGTGGTAACAGCGAGATATGATTCAAATTATGCTTCTGTATACGTCTCATCTGCATGTCTATCATGAGGAAGAACGGTCTCCTGAATCCTTCGCTCATTAATGGTGATGCATGAACTATGCCGCAATTTGTAAAATCTTGCAACTCCGCCGCGGTGGTGCAGTGGTTAGAGCGCTCGACTGCTGTGCCCAAGGATGCGAAATCGAATCACGGCCGCGGCGGCTGCTTTTCTATGGAGATGAAAAGCAAGACGTCCCTGTTCTGTGCAATGTCAGCGCACGTTAAAGAACTCCAGGTGGTCGAAATTTTCGGATCCGGCCACAATGGCGTCTCTCATAGCCTGAATCACTTTGGGAGGTTAAACCCCGTAAACCAAGCTCAACCGTAAAAGCTTGGAGGCAGGCAAAAAGCATGGCTTTCCGAAGCAGTATCTTGATATTCCATATACGTTCTTTTCTCGGGTTTTTAATGCCGTTTGTGCCGTGCACGGAGCCTGCTCTATACTTTACATGGCGAGAGCTGCAAGCTTTCCTTTTGTTTCTTGGGGGAGGCGCTTTTGCGCCTCATCTAAAGGCGCTTATCTCGAGCATCTGCACTATGTCGAAGTGCTGCTTGGTGTCTGACAGATGGCAAACGTCGCGAGTGCTTAGTCGAGGAGCGTTAGCAGACAAACATGCTGCTCTAAATAATCCGGATCTCGCCTCGCGTTTGTAGCCGCCCCATGGTGGAAGAAACTGGTGGCGAAGGCTGAGCCCAAAAGCTGTTTAGCGCGACTGCAGCACAGCCAGAGGTCG
Source organism: Amblyomma maculatum (assembly GCA_023969395.1). Taxonomy (NCBI): domain Eukaryota; kingdom Metazoa; phylum Arthropoda; class Arachnida; order Ixodida; family Ixodidae; genus Amblyomma; species Amblyomma maculatum. Next base: position 3,533 of record JAJIZL010024677.1, read on the forward strand.
CGGGGCCATACACTGAAATAAAGGAATTATAAAACTACCCTTTAAATAGCTATGCACCAACACGAGAATAATAAACGCGTTTTACCTTGTTTTATGCAAAAGGTAAGCCATTGTAATAAAACGCTTCATTTTCTTTTCAATTCTGCAACATTCTTTATTTTGAATTAGTCTTTTATTTCGTTCAAATCGTAATTCATTTTTGGTCACTTTCGGTTCATGCCTTGTGCAAATTGTACCCGTCTACTTATGACCGCCTTCGCAGCCCGAAAATCAGATTTCACGCAGCTTAGCAAACTGCATAATAAACTACGATATCGGGCTCAAGCATAATTCCGGCCAACATGAATAAATAACGAAGGTAAGCAAACTTAATATGCACTTTCGGCCATAGCTCCTTCCTAGCAGGCTCTAGCAAAGCAGTTATAATGATTGGCACTCTGCAGAAAGCAGTTGGGTGGCATGCACAGAAAGCCCCTTTAAATATGCATAAATAAAAAAGCTTAGTATTACTCAGTGTGTATTTTTCGACAATAATTCCTGCCTAAGTAGGCTCTAGCAGCGCAGTTATAATGGTAGAAATTCTGCAAAAGGCAGTTGAGCAGCCGTCACGGAAAGCCCCTAGAAGCAGAATACTCGTGGTTCGGGGTGTTCACGGCCTCGGGTTGCTCGGAAGCCCTCGGGCTCGGAGCCGGACCCGCGTATATTTTCCTCTTGCAGGCCGGGCTAGACACACTGATCTTGAGTGCACGCAACATTTCTGAAAGCGCAAATACGGTCATGATGCGCTGAGCGTCTCGAATGCACAGCGTAGAGTGCGCTCTTGCGTTATGAACACAAGAGAGCGTCCACGTTTTCTCCTGGCGTCGATCAGCTTTCCCATCGCGCGCCTCGACGTGAACGGGTCTTTGATACTTGTCAACGACCGAGCAGAAGGGTCGCTTGAGGCCTGTATAGTTTCAGCTTTCGCAGCTCTCACTTTGGTCACACATGTGCAGATGTTTAGACAAGGTTGTTTAGGTATCCGTTTCTTTCGAGATTCGCTCCTTGCTGTCGGCTTTCACGCGCGTCTCTGTTGCGACTTGCTCCTGGCCTCCACATAGCCTGATGAAAGCGGGACATGGGATCTAGACAAAGCATATTTGCGGTCCTTGCGTTTTCTTGTTTCCCAACCCGACCAATGCAGCGGCGGGCGATGGTTCTTTGCCTGCCTCGTGAAAAGTATTTGCGTAAGGTGAGCGAGAAAAGTTCACCGTGTACTTTTCCACAGAATCAGCCCCTTTCTAAGAGTTTAAGCCAGGGCGCTTTTGGTTCGGCTAGGAAGCAGCGTAAACAATTCTTCTTGCTGCGAACGTCATTACAGCCGTAAGTTAGAGCTGCAAAACGAAGTACAGCGCCGCATATGCCTCAAGCTTTCATCCGTGTAAAACTTGTTTTATTTACTCATTAACTTAGAATGATAATTTTGCGTCCTTGCCGTTCCTCTTCTATATTCTACAAAGTTACCATTGCAGAAATGAGAACTCAACAGTTGAAGATCCTAAATAAGAATATAATCCTTATTTTCCTTTTGTGTGCCCCCGCCGGGGTGGCGCAGTGGTTACGGCGCTTGACTACTGTTCCCAAGGACGCGGGATCGAATCCCGGCCTCGGCGGCCGCTTTTCGATGGAGGCGAAAAGCAATGCGCCCGTGTGCGGTGCGATGTCAGTGCACGTTAAAGAACCCCAGGTGGTCGAAATTTCCGGAGTCCTCCACTACGGCGTCTCTCATAGCCTGAGTCGCTTTGGGACGTTAAACCCCACGAACCAAACCAAACCAAACCTTTTGTGTGCTTGCTACAACCGCAATTAAAGCAGGTCGTGCCGGTCTGGCCTGCCCTTTAAGTCACAGCGCAGGACAGGATCGGGCAGAGCCCAAGCTGTTTCAGTTTAGGTTCAGGCTGGGATCGGGTCTTTAGAATAGGACCAAGGCAGGACATGGTCTCCAAAGTTCGGCCAGCGCACACATCTATTAGTGATTTCAAGACGAAGGAGCGACTCGTGCACTCAGCCTTGCTTTTTCATGTTTTCTATAGTGCATGCGTATGAAGGGTTGCCTAAAATTTCAGTTTTATTCACACATGAATACCACTGCTCCCAATTTCAGTTCCTCTTCAGTGTGTGTGTGTGATTTAATATGTAATTAGAGAGCTTGGTGTACTTGGGATTCTGAGAAGCGCAAATTATTCAGTAGGCCCCTTACATAAAAACCTGACCTTTGACTTCGATGACAAGTTTCGTTCGAAAAGGCAAAAGAAAGTTTGACAATATTTGGAACCAAAAGTGCCAAAGAGCACGATTTTCATTGGTCCTTCTCAAGGGGAGCCCCCCAAAAAATTTCATGTCTGTAGTCTTAGAGCGGGGAGTGGTTATTCTAATTGTTTTAATTTTCGCTGTAACTCAGTGCTGAAGTGCCATATACCCATTCTCGTACCCTGGCTGATTCTCTGAATCTAGTATCTGAGGATTAGAATTGTATACGTGACAGAGATATTGCATCTTCTCAGTTGCATGATGTTCAGAACTTTTTTTTTGTCTTAATATTATATAACATTCCACTTTTTTCTTTTTTTCTTTTTTTTTTTTTTTTTTTTTACTGTGCAAGCGCAATACAAGTACCCTTGTGTATTTGCCTAGCAGACCGAAGACAAATGCGTAAGACAACACTAGGAATATGCACATGAATAGGCGCCGAAGTGATTCCCTTGACAACTGGAGACAACACGGAAGCAAAGCGTTTTCGGCTATAAACAAGATAAGCGGAAACAGAAGTGTAGCAACAGAGCTGGCTACAAGGCCGGCGTAAACGACGAGAGCCCACTTGATAGCCACTATTGCAGCATTTAGACATACAACATACAAAGAGCATCTAGAGCTAACTTGCCTTATATAAACTTTGTAGCTGTAATTTGTTTACCCAAATTGGGAGCTCAAGCTGACAGACACAACTTGTCCGACAGGTTTATCCACTAACGAAAACATGTTCCCGTAAAATAGCCCGAGCACTTAGCCTATTTTCTCGCGAAAATGGGAAAATGGGGCTTTGATCTCCGATCCGCTCTTGACGAACTTGTATGACATTTATACTTCTGAAAAGTTTTGTTCGTGAGTGTATATAAGAAATAGTGATTGGATATTTCAGATTTCTGGCTGCTGCAGAGGTTTCATGTACTATAAAAAAAAAAAACGAGAAAATTAATTGCGGGAAGTGCTCCCAGCCATCGCAAAATTTGAAATATGCATCACAACTAATTTCCGTCGCATGGAGTACAATAGAAGGCTAAAACATCGGGATGCTTTCAAGTTGTTCTAAAATAAAATCACTTTCTGTTTGTAAGAAATTCCCCTTTAATAGATGTGCATTTTCTACACTGTCATGTTTGTGTTGTTCGTCTTGGTTGAGAAACCTCTTTTTTCTATTTTTCTTAACAGAGAAAAACTTCACAGCAGCGGAACAGATGCGATTACCGGTGACATAGAAAGGCTTTAATTGTTTAGAGCAAAACAAAATTGTTTAGCAAGACAACTAGACCAAAACTGAATACAATTATCCGCATTTTTTCCTTGTATTGAATACTTTAATAAAATGCTTTCATTTTATTGAGAATCTAGCAAACAAAATAAAACATCACATATAAATTTCTATGGTGGAAAAAACGACGGGCCTTTCACGCCCCTCGTGATGTGCAAAGGGGAATGGAATGCAGCACTCGGAAGCGAAGTTCACGCGCACAATACAGGTTGTTTATATTTTCTTGTTTGCGTTGAGCTGCCCGGCAAACAAAATCTAATCTGCGAATCTTCTACGCTGAAGTAATATGTGACCTAGAGGGTTTATTATTTGTTTCTACCTAGCTTATCTATACTTGTTACTTGCATGGGATGCATTTTGGGTTTTCTTTTACAGTGATAATTCGGTTTCCAAGTTTCTCATCGCGCATTAACTTGTTTTATACATTTTCTGCCGCCGCAACTAACATGGCATCAACTGCAGTGCACCAGAGCGTCACAGTAAGAAAAAGCGCTTTACGTTGCTAATACAACAGGAAAAACACTCAATTTTATTATCGAAAGCAATATCGAAACCTAGAATTAGAGGTAAAGCATTCTGTCGCCGAAGTGCCATCTTCGCCGTTGCGTTTTTTTTTTGTTGTTGTTGTTGTTCCTGTCTTTTTTAATTTTTTTTTTTATATTGCATCTGAGCTTCGCACTTTATTCTCTAGGCATCTGCCGTTTCAACGAGAAAGTATTTACGTATGCAGCAGGGTCAAGGCTTTCATTTGCCCATTTATGTAATACTCTAAAACCTGTCTAAGAGGATACAAAAATATTGCTGGCATACAAAACATACAAATTCAGCATCAGAAAAAAAAAACGAGAATGATCCCAACGATACCACTTCGCTTGATTCATAAAAATATCAGATCTCAATTATTGCTTGGCTGAAAATAGCAGCAAAAGCACTTGGCCGCCCACCATTACGAAATCCGAGTGCTTTGTAACGCTTTGGTTCACCTGACACAACATTCACATTCGTTTATTTTTTCACTTGGAAATATCGCGCGGCCTGAATGGCGTTTCTAGAAATGATTTATTATAGTGTGCCTAACACGTGGGCAGAAACAAGATGACGCAAAAAAAAACACAAACTCGTGATTAAGACGCATCCTTCATACTCTCAAAGGCTCCAAATTAAATGACTCATTCGAACATAAATTACTGTACATTAGTTAGTTAATATACGCAACTGAGGACAATAAACGCTTCCTCCGTTTCTCGCAATTGGCTGATCACGCTCATCGTTCGAAGAAAGACTCCAGCAAGTGACTGTTGTTATTTATTAGATTCACAAAACTGCAACCGCAATGTATTGGCATTGCGGCTGTACCACCACAAGAAGTAACGGAGCGCTTCAGGTTGTGTGGTCCTCGTTCGAATTTTCTGAACAAAACTTAGGTAGTCACAGCAATAAATCATCGTTTATGCCAACAAAAAGTATGCTTGATTTTTTGTTGTGATTGCTGTCATTTCTATAAGAGGGAACCATCAGCGACAAAAGAGGGCAAAGTGCGGATATGGCTCCACTATGCAGGAAACACGCTGGCAAAGGCAAATCAGAATACTGTCATGCAGAAGCGCCGTACTGCCACGTGTACGCAAATAGACGAAAGCAAAAAAATAAACACTCACTTGACCACTTCGTAGAAGCCGCTTTAGCCACTTGTTGCTTGAGCGGCGTCCTCTTGTCCAGCTTGACTCCGTCGAACTCAAAGTTGTCTGATGAGTTCCGTAACAACTGGGCCATGGCCTTTGCCCACAGAAAGCAGTAGTCATCTCCGTGCGACTCTTTGCGGGCTTCCGATTCGAACAAGATCAACATGCGGCGCCAGCCGAAGCGACGACACAGGCCCAGAAATCCTTGGCACAATCCCGAAAAGGAAAAGCCAGCTCGTGTCATGAGGTAGTACTCGCTGCCTTCGTGAAGTTTGTCCCAAAAATCGTAGGCCAGCGCACCAGCGGTCACCATGGGTAGCCTCCAAAACTTGAGTAAGCGGGCCACAGACGCGGCCGCATAGTCGCACGCGGGGCCCACGAAGACGTGCGCTGCCCCTCGGGCATGGTCTCTGACCGCGTGCATCGTGGCCAGAGGAGACTGACATCCGGAGTCGCGGTACGTCACGCGGAACTGCCAACCGAACTCGCGGCCCGCGCGCGCCACGGCTAGCTCGACAGCGGGACGCACGCGTGCCAGAGAGAACAAGTACGACGAGTTCCCCGGCAGGAGCACTGACATCCGAACGGTGTCATTCCATGAAGTTTCGTCCGGCGGCTGGGGCGCCGAGTCTTCATCATCATCGTCGCCCGCGAGCAGGAGCACGCCGCTAACGAGGGCGCAACAGCAGAGCAGGGCTCCAGCGCCGAGTGGCCAGCGCCGTCGCATGCTGGATTGCCTTCTGAAGGAGGGAGAGCCTCTCCCTACGCGCGACGACGAGGCGCGCGCGTTTTCGGGACGCGAGGAGCGCCGCCGCCTGTGTTGGGGAAAAATCGGCGCATGCGCTCGCTCCTGAGCGGGTCAGATGCGGGCCAGCGCTTTCGCGGCCGAGGCACGCTCGCTTTTGCTGCTGCGGCCGTCAGCAGCTCGGTATAGAGAAAGGGATCGGTTGGCGTAGTAGCGCGTAATCCATTCAGGGGCGTCGTTTCGACTACTACTGACTTGACCACAGGGGAATCCAATAGGCTGGGCTAGGGCAGCAACTGTCGCGAGCTGAGAAAGGAGTAAATACAAACAACCAAAAGTAAGAAAATTGCGCATGAGGAGAATGAAAGCAGAAAACAAAAATGTGAAAATGGCACTTAAGAAGAAAGTCTTTGGCTTCCTTTGGCTTATTTCCTTGATTCGTCAAGTGAAGCTTCTATGATTTAACTAACTAAATAATTGGCACGGAAATTTTGGTGGAGGTTGGAGAAATCTTTTTTTTATTTCTGTCCGTCTAGCTAGTGACGAACACGTTCGAGCATTCATGAAATCCCTCGAACAAGGATTATTGTAGCACAAAAGTAGAAAGATGGCAGCCGAAACGAGAACCCTCAGACCTATCCCGTATCTTTTAGTTTCGTTCGTTGTCGTTTACGGATGTATTCTGCCATATATTGCAGCCTTAGTGACTTCCTTGCAACCGGTGACGTCTATATTCGCTTCTGTAAAGAATATATGACTGTAAGGAGCTAGCATCACATGGTGTCCGAAACTCCCGGCACGAGGTAGAAGACGACGATCCAAGTATATGGCACGTGCGGGAAAGTGACACGCAAGACAGAGTGACACGTATGACAGAGATCGGCGGGGCTGCGTTGCTGAAGGACGGGTGGTCACGGAGCTGCGGCTGATTGTGTCCCGCCTGGCCTACTACCCGGGATATCAGACCTGGGAGTGGCCACGGAGCTTCAGCGGATCGCGTCCCACCTTCTTATTACCCGGGTAACCAGACCTGGGTGTGGCCGACTCCTGTTATGCTACTAGAGCACGTAGCCAACACGCACGTTTGGCGTCGGGCTGGATGCGTGGAGAGACGCACCTGGAAATCTGGCGTCTCTATAACGTGACGGCAACCTGAGTCCTCTCACCTCGACCGAGCGTCTCCCGCCGCCAAGCCACCTGCTGACCTGACCCACGCGCATGTGGACACTGGGCGTTCCTGGTACTCCGTGTACACGCAATCGGCAGCGTCCGCATGGACTTCCTCCGTCTAGTGTCCGGTGATTCTTTTTAGCTCGTATTCATATTCGGTTTGCCTGTTAAGCTCATTATTTGTTGGTTTTCTTTCTAGTCTACTTTGTTTGTATAAAAAGATATGTACCTAGTTTGACTGGCCCGGTCTTGTGTTTAATACCACTAAATCAGCCCTTTGATTGGTGGGTTTTATAGAACCTCCCACAATGACGTAACAAGCCGCTGGCCCTAAGCTAAGGAAATAAAGGATAATATCTAGTTCTATGGAACGTCTGTTCGGTATGAAAGCAGAGGTAACCTGGGGATTATAAGGTATTGATTTGAACTGGTTACAGTAACAAGTGTTGGTCATGAGAAATGGTGTATGGTATGGTATGATATGGTATGCTGGGGTATGGTGTGTGATGTGTGAAGTGGTGTGGTGTGGTAAGGTGTGATATGGCATGGTATTTTGCAGTACTTCTTATCTTCGACTCTCATCTTCAAGGCATTGTTAGGCATCCTGATGCAGGACTTTACAGCACGCTCAGTTGGTTACCAAAAATGTGCGATGATGTACGCCTCGAGAGGTCGAAGATGGCACTCACAACATGGTATCAGAAAGCCCTCATTGTTCTCGTACCAAGCACCAGCGCCAATCTCCACATTTAAAGTGACATCCCGACGCTTTTCGATTCGATGCTGTCCGACTAAATGTAGCGATGCATTCAAACTTCAATAAACCAGTCATCCGCGTTCTAAATCTGAGTTCCTTAACAGAAATTCGATTCTAGTCGATCGGGTTATTATCATCAAGTGGACTGTACCCGTTGCGTGGCGAAGGCTTCTCCCATATTGCTTCAATTAACCCGGTCCTCTGCTAGCTGCTCTAGACTCAACTCCCCAGAGCAATACCTGTTCTGAACGATGCCGTAGTGCAGGGTTGCGGATAAATTCAGACTCATTAGAGTTCTTAAAAGGGCGTTGACTTGGCATAAAGCACAGGTGCCTTGCCTTTCCTTCTCATCACTACGCAGCCACCGCAGTGGAGTTCAATCCCGCGTCTTTCAGGTCAGCAGTCGGACGTCCTAACCACTTAGGCTTCGCGGCTGGGAGAGAGATCGAAATAATAAAATTCTGGAGCAAACGTGGCGGCATCGAGATAATAAAAATAAGTTTCCCCTCTCCCTCCAATGTTATTGAATCAAATATGATCAGCAAAACAGCAATGCGAAGAGCACAAAGGTAAAGCAAATCCGCTCCTTGTTGACATATGCCTTCAGAAGCTGTCGATTAATAGCAGCTCTCCTTTACAGTTAGCGAAATCAAACATACTTGAGTTAAAGAATCATACGTTGTTTTCAATAACTGCTTGAAGTAGGTGCAAATATAGGTCATTTGCACTAAGTCAAATCAACTTTACTGAATACCATTAAAGGGAAGCACGCATAGTTATATCGTCCTTTCTTTATCAACCTCTGGGCATACTTTTTTTTATGTTATGTTTATGCTCCTAATGTATCGAGTACTTGTTCAGATATGCTAGCTGTGGTTCCTCCGAGAAACGCGTTCCGAGAGACGTGACAGCAGACCGAAGTTACTTTGCCTGATGCATTTCGTGCTGCTCCTGGTTATGCTAACCAACCGGGTGGTAAGGAATACATCTTTTCTTTCTTGCATATTTGGACCCATGATAACATGTCCTCCATCTGACTACCGCAAAGCGGCAAACATTTCTTCGCTTACCTTGGCCTGCCAGATTTGATCGCTGCGATCAATGGGCCGTGATGACGGACAGCGTTGGGTACCTCTTTCATTCCTTCCACGGCTCCTTTCTTGCTCGCGTCGTGTTTCCCAATCGGGAAGTCAATATGGATATCGCGCCCTTCATCCGCACCACGTCGGTGGAAAGCCGCTTCCCGGTGGGGGATGCGGCACGCGCCCATCCCTGTCCTTAGGCGATGTGGCCGAGCCGGCTGCAATCGCTCATATGCCTTCCGGCATAGCGTTCCTGCCTTCAGCATCACCTGTCATGCTCTTTTTCCGCCAAGGCGAAGCAGCAGCGTCCAGGTTGCGGCGCCCAATCCCAGGCGAAGGAGTCGAAGAATGTTTGCTAAGCTTGTACTCTTCGCGGCAAGCAGTGCACTAAGCGGTTGATGGTTTTGGATGGCTGTATACGTGAGTGGATGTCGTGGCAGTACTCGGAAAAAGCAAAAGAAACATTAGCTCTTCTTTGCGTTAGCCACTTTACCTTTCTAAGCTGTGCGACATTTGAACGCTGCGTCAATCAACAGCCTACGATGCAAAACACATCCTTAACCATGTGCAATGAACCTAGTATCCCATCAGCCGCATATCTCAAGCGCGCACTAATGTGGAATAAGGTACATACATAGGGAGTTATGGGCTAATATATGCAGTAGTGTCCTATTGCCAACGATTCATAATCCATTAAGTCAATACTTTAGCGCAAAAATGAAAAAAATAAACAACAACAAACGTGATTCATTCCGCGTCGGATATCGATGACACTTGCTTCTTAAAAAAAGTCACTCAAACGAGAAGTTCCTATTTATCAAAAGTTGTTATTCTTCATACCTTGAGAGTGGTGTGTTGTTTGGAGTCGTGTTATATAGCCAAATATGACAACTCTGTTTAAAAGAGGAAATGAGAGCGCAAGGTTTGAATAAAACACATAAACACCTAACACACAGCTCGATACCACAGACCAGTGAGTTTAACGTCCCACTTTAGAATCTTGTTTTTTTTGTTTTTGTTTTTCAGTGGCAGTCGTTCATTTCGATCCTAACGTCAGGTTTTACACGCCTCTATTTCATCGAATTTCTGAAATTTAACTTTGCTTTTGCTATATATTTTCAAGCCTAGAATCGCTAGAAAGTACAAGCAGCATCCAAGGATGCAATTGCTATAATTAATACGGTAATTGAGAATCGCACGTGTCTTATATGTAAAGAGTTAATTGCAGAACGAAAAATACTGCACTTGTTCTGTGAAGCGCGTGTACGAGAAAAATAAATAGGGGAAATTTAAAGGACATGACAGGAATAAGGGTATCTCTTTGTGACAGCTACTTTTAAAATTAATTATTACGCAGAGAGAGGTTCAGGCCAGTTTGCAGTTATTGCTATGAAATGGCGTAGTGTTATCTAGACTCGCTAAAAAATGACAACTTCTAGAGCGATGATTTTGAGCTGTTTGTTGTCGCACAGAAATGGAGCGTGTATGAGCATACACTAGGATCTGTTTTCAATAATCGAGACCCGTTCGACAAATGACAAAAGTTATATTTCAAAACTATGACCGGCTGGGTGGTGTCGACATTATCTGCCATTGTTACCATCAGCTTTGCGACTGTCATATCTCCGGCAGGCTCATCAGTACCAAAAATACAAATGGAGCAATGACTACAAGGTATTTATAGCTATGGCACATTTACCTTGCTTCTGCATTCGACCCTCCAATTTATTTGTATTGAAGGGCATGTTTGTATATATATATATATAGACATGGATTGCTTGTTACTAATGGGCCAGAGTTAAATTCAAACAGGATGTCACACAACTTTCCCGATTATCTATTTTATTCCAACAGTTTCGGACGGTGGGCCGTCCTTCTTCAAGGTAGAATTGAGAATCGAGAATTGAGAATTGAGAATATATATATATATATATATATATATATATATATATATATATATATAAGCGAAGGAAAGCGTAGCAGGGGGCAGCAGAAAGTTAGATGGGTGGATAAGGTTAAGAAGTTTGTAAGGTTCACGTGGATGCAGCTAGCACAGGACCGGGTTAATCGGAGAAATATGGGTGGGAGAGGCCTTCACGCTGCAGTGGGTATAGCAAAGTTAAGGCTGGATGGATGGATCTGTATAGACTGAGCTTCATCATCGCTCGCCTCTGCTCACACCATCATGCGCTGTGTGCCAGGTTGTCCCTAAAAAACAGACGTTTGTTTAAGCTATGTCTTACAAGCAGTGGAATGGCTATTCGTATACCAAACCTCTCGCATTAGACCCATCTATCGTTTTCCCTGGAGCTCCGTTCTGGCCTTCGCTTGCGTCTACGGCCCTCCACTATGGATGAGGGCAACGGTGATCGCCACACCCGGTGTCTCCAGCCGCTGCTGCGGCTCCCCCTGCTTGGAAAATCATCAGCCGCCAACGCAATCCCTCGATCTTTGCCGGCCTTCGCGGTGAAGATGTCGACGACTGGCTCGGCAACTACCATAGGGTCAGTGGATTTAACCGCTGTGGATGACACTTACAAACTACTGAACGTCTTCTTTTAGTTGGCCGACGTCGCGAAAACCTCGTTCCCCAATCATGAGGACGAAATCGGTGACTGGCCGACATTCACAGACCATATAACGAAAATATTCTCTGTGCTCTCGACGGCGACGCCCTCGACGGTGAGACCTCCGACGACCTAGCTCTTGCATCATGCTTTACCTGCTTCACCCGCGCTTGCGCGGTGATTGCGGTCCTGACTACTACTGGCCAGCCATTCTTTCTCTCCAAAGGCACCAGTGTTGCCGTTATTTTTGACAGTGATCAAGTCCTCCTCAACACACTTTCCTGTGCACCACCGCCTGCTGCCAAACCACCCGTTCCGAATTTCTCCTCTGCGCTCGGAGCTGCCATCAGCCCTTACCTCACATCCAACCAGTCAACAGCTCTGCTAGATGTCTTTCTGCGGCACCGAGAACCTTCTGATGTGTGCACCTCAGATTTAGGGAGACCTCTGTCTCCTCTTATTGATAGAGACGGACGGCTCTGATTTTGCTCGACGATAGCCGTATCGCGTTTCTGCATCAGAACGAAAAGTCATTGAACAGCAAGTTGCCGACATGCTTGCTCGAAATATTATCCGGCCATCAACGAGCTCTTGGTCCTCGCTTGTCGTTTTCGTTCATAAAAACGATGGCTCACTACGTGTCTGCGAGGATTACCGGGCCCTTAACAAGATCACCCGCTAGGACTCAGAGGGGTGTGCGCTTGGAAGAGGCTCCGCAAACCCCGCTGCGCTCCTTCTGGAGCAAAATAGTTTCGAACACTTCAGCCTGCAAAGGTGGTTCGAGTTACCGTGTTTCACCAGATTCAAAACTGAAAACGAGTCGTGTCCTGCACACACGAAAACTCAGAAATGCCTTGAAGTTTCAAGTGCGAAACGCTCTAAGCCAGCGTAATTTGTCATTAGATTGTCTCCAAGTCTCGACCTTCGCTTGGGATACTGGAACACTGTGATGCACGAATGAGACAAGGACAAGAAGGGTTTTTCTACCCTCCACAGTCTATACGAGTTTAACCTGATGCCTTTCGGACTGTGCAATGCACCGGCCACTTTTGAGCGCATGATACTGACACCTGCTTGTGTGGAAGACCCGCGTGCCACTTCACCATTGTTACCGATTATCCTGCACTCTGTTCGCTGTCATCGTTGCAGAACTTATCGGGTCGTCTGGGTCGCTGGGTGCTACGTCTTCAAGAGTACACTTTCGCCGTCACCTATAAATCTGGCCAAACAAACCTCGACGCCAACGCCCTATCTCGCTGCCCACTGCTTCCTGCTCCCGCAGCTCCACTTGCGGCCTCTTCTCCCTCCTCATCCTTCTGCTGCCCACCTGAACGTTGTACCTATTGCTGTGGCTCCACTCGAGATCAGGGCAGATTTACTGTCCTTGCAACTGGCTGACCCCTAATGCCGCACAGTCATCGCTCGTCTCCGTCGCGAATCAGTGGTAGCAAACAGTCGCTTGCACCGTCAGCTTCGTCGGTTTCGATTTCAACATGTAACCCTATACTGCGACGTTTATCCCCCTGCGGGTCAACGCTGGGTACCCGTTGTACCTCGCTCCCTTCGCCCGAAAAATATGGCGGCTTACGATGACGACGCCACTGGTGGTCATTTAGGCCGCAATAAAGCTTACGAGCGTATCTAAAGACGCTACTTCTGGCCTGGACTTTCTACCAGGGTCTATAAGTACATTTCATCTTATTCGTCTTGCCAGCATCGCAAGCGTTCAACCTCTCTTTCTACTGGTCTCCTGCAACCTCTTCCTTGACCGTCTGTACCTTTTTACACGGTCGCCATAGACATGTTCGGCACTCTTCATTTCGCGTCAGATGGCAACCGTTGGGTTGATACCGCCATTCACCAGCTGACGCAGTACGCTGAAACCGCTCCGATGATGCCTTTGAAGTCTGCGATGTTTTTTTTTCGTGCGATACTCTTGCGCAATAGAGCTCCCCGTACTCTCATTAATGATCGTGGAAAGATATTCATTTCACAAGTCTTTGCGGAAGTACTCCACGCCGCTAACACCGTGTCCTCCAGCTATCCCCATCAGACCGATGGGCTCATCGAGCGTTTTCACCGCATGTCCGTCATGATATATATGTATATATGTCTTTAGACCACTAGAACTAGAAGGTTTTATCTTTCGTCATATATGCCTACATTTCCGGTGTCCAAGCGCGCTACTAGTTATAGACCTTAGTTTATGGCCGTCAACTGCCCACGGTGTTCAGTACTACTCTCTTTTCTGCTCCCCCCCCCCCCCCCCTCCCCTTCGTCTGCTTTCCTGGGGAAGTTGTCTGCTCGTATGGCCCACGGTCGCCAACTTGTCCGTTTCAACTCTCCAGTCGCCCAACAAGCACCAAAAGCTCAGTATGACCAACACCACAGAACTCCCTCCTCCTTCCCCGGTGATGAAGTCGTCTTGTGGACACCAGTCTGTACTCCTGGCCTCTGTGAGAAGTTCCTCCATCGCTACATCGGCCGCTACAAAGTACTACAACAAACGCCTCCGGCGAACTATCGCGTTGTTCTCTCACCATGCAGAGGAGCAGCGCAAGAAGCAAGGACACAGGAACACATTGAAAACAAGTCTAGCGTAGTGTGTTCTTATGTCCTTGTTTTTTGCGCTGATCCTCTGCACGATGCCTCACTTACTGACCCACAAGAAGGTATTAATTCCCTCACACACCATCGCCGATCGGCATCGACGCTCCGATGAGGTCGTCCATGTCTCGCGCATGGAGCCCTGTGCCTGCCGTTCTTCTTCCCTGTAATCAGCGACCATGGTAGCCGGTAGCCGCTTTCCCACCACGGCGATTTGTGCGAGAGCAGGGGAAGAATTATCACATCTTTCATCTGTATAGATCCATCATCATCGGTCGCCTCTGCTCGAAGCATCACGCGCTATGTGCCAGGTTGTCCTGGAAGAACATACGTTTGT
>JAJIZL010024677.1:18147-31359 GCA_023969395.1 Amblyomma maculatum
ATATATATAATCTGTTACAGTGTTCATCCGTGATGTTGGAAGACGAAGATGATGTTTTCTGAGCTGACCGAACTACAAGGACGCTAACGCTGAAGCTGTTGTGATGGTGTACTCTCGTATTCCAGAGTGCTCCTGACGGTGAAGTGAGACTCGTACCACTCATACCGTATATATATATATATATATATATATATATATATATATATATATAGTTTATTTGTTTGCATTCGATCCTTGCAGTTGACGAGAACACCGCGCCTCCCGGTATCTACGAAAACATTCCATGTTTCGCCGGACAAAAAATACCTGGACAAACCTGACATATAAAATGTAAGGTTTGTCAAAATCTCATCTGGACGGGTGAATTCGTGCCAAAATGAAAGGTCTGTTGGTTTTAACTGAAGCCTTTCTTGGTCGGCGGCCGTTCTTTTTCACAAAAAAATGCCCCTGTAGCTAAATGCCTTCCCGCTCTCTGCCCATACCTCTTTCTCGCTCCTCTCTATGTGATCCGAGTAATGACTAAAATGGCCCGGAGCGAATCCTTGTTCATTTTGCTCATTCTGTCTTAATTATGTCGCTAGGATGATAACTACTGTCTGGCATTGCTTCCGAAGTAAAACAAGAGCTCAATTCGCGCCTCGGAAAAATGCGTTTTGCATCTTTGAATGCAAATTTATATTTTAAAGGAAACGATTGCTTCTGCTCAGAATCCTTTCTCGAATTTCTGACATCAACAAATGTTGCTCATTATAATAAGTTCGCCTTTCAACCAATACTCTTTTTAAATACGAAATATTTCCCCCACCGCAATATTTCATACCTTATGCTACATTTAACTTGCGCCTTGCGTTTGTCCCGAGCATCATAGGGTTGTTGTTGTTGTTGTTTTGTTTTTTCAGATCTATTGACGGGGACGAACGTGACAGCGGTTTTCATAGATGTGGAAACTCTCTCCTGTATCTTTACATCCCGCCGTAGTTCTTAGTCAAAAACAACTTCACCACACACATACAAAAAAAAAAAAACCTCTACTTCCCGCAGGCTAATACCGAAGAAGCCTGAAGATCTATTCAGCTAGTCTGCTTCCCTAAACGGCAGGCCTTTCAACATCGTTAAGTCTTACAGTGGGTAAAATAGTAAGACGGAAGAAAATCACAGAAATAGACAACACAACATACCAAAAAGGTGGTTGGTATCTGTCTCTTAGGCTAATAATTCTTGAAGACTTCGTGCGGCAAGAGAGAAGCAGTACGAAAAGGCTGCTGGAAGCATGATACCAGGCGAAACGCAGAAAAAAAAGCGAATATATACATAACACTATAATAAATAAAACACGGCCTTCATAAGCTGACAAAAAAATATAACAAGAAATATTCGGGGGATCCACAATTAAAGTGCTCGGTCAATGGGAGGCGCTCTAGAATGAAGCAATGTAGATGGATGGGCGAAGTATACGTACAAAGCCGGACCGGATCACTCGAACATAGCTTTTATGTGCTTGCAGTTCTAGGCGCCAGCGACAGCAACGTATTCGCTCAGAGGCAGTCAAAGAAAAAAAATAGTCGAGTGTGTGGGCCTGTTCTTGACACGCTGGAAGAGACAGTAAGCATGTTTTGCAGGAATGGGGGCAAAAACAGTGTCAGCAATTTGCCCTTAGTAACAAGGATGCCCAGCCGAATATTGTTCACAACTTTTAGTTTCTCATGTACCATAGAAGGGCGCGATAATTGAATTTCTTAAAACACGCTTATTATTTGCCTGATTTGGATGGTCCAAACATTTGGGCAGCTAACAGGGTTAAGCCTGCATCACCATTGCCCAAATTTCGCTCCACAAACTACGGGAGAAAATTATGAGTTTGTGCAAGAGTACCATGATTTGACAATCGCTTATTTGGCTAGGAGCTATGTGGAGATTGATTGGCAGCTTTTAGTTGCGGCAAATACCTACATACATCCAATACGCATTTTCAGCGCAATGCATGATTCCTTTCAGTAAAGCTTCACAGAGTTCGTCGTTGTAACCTTCACTAAATGAGTTTTGTCAAGTTTCAGTTTTGCGCGGTAGGGCTGTATAGGGCTGGTTTGGCCGAAAAACTGTCACCGTCGCCGAGACCCAAAACTGAGATATGGCCTAAAACCAAAAAAAAAAACGGGGGGGCCGAGGAGATTTCTGAGACACCGATGTGAGGAGACCAAGGGAGATTCGTCGAGACCAGATGCTTCGTTGCCAAAACGAATGGCTCATCTGCGTTCTGAGTTTGAAAGCGGCTTTGTTAGTGTGAGTTGTGCTTCGGTTTCCATTTACGAATGTGGAAGCTTCCTATACGGCCGCAGGCCGCTGTAGCGCGATATCCTTCAGGTGGAGCTTAAGTGTCCCCTTATCTTTAAGTTTTAGGCATGGACTAACAGTTTAATTACCTTAATTTCTAGTATGCAGTTAGCGAACTATGCACATGTTAACTTCCTAAATTTTGTGCGGTAGTGGCTGTGGAGTAATTGTGTTTTTAGTCGACGGTGGTAAACTGACGTACCCCAAGAAATCCTGATCATCTAAAGGTTGCTCGCGATCGTGTATCCCCTGTGTTTATTAATCTTGCTAACACGCAATTTGCTTGTTCACGCGGGAAATATAGTGGGGACACGAAGCATCCTCAATGCGTGTGACTCAGCAATGTTAATGGCTCCACCTGCATATTCTCGCTCTCGTTCGTATAAATGCGCTTTACTCATCATTGTCATCCATTCGGCTACACCCACTGCAGGGCAAAGGCATTTCTCATCCCTCCATTAGCAAGGACCTGTGCTATATGCATCCTCTTGGCCTCCGTAAACTTTTTAATTTTATCCGACCAACCAAATTTCTACCGTTCCATGCTACGTTTCAACGACCATCGGCTATCATCCTTTCGCAGTACAAGTTCTGCGCATGTCCATTTCGTCTTCTTGATTTCTACTACAATATGAGTGCGTCAAGTTTCTTTCCTTACCAAATTTCCACGCTCATTGTCTCTTAGCTTTACACCTACCATTTTTTCTTCCGTAGCTGTCAACGTTGTCCTCAATTTAAATAAAGTCCTTTTCGTTAGCCTCCACGTTTCAGCCCCGTAGATGAGTACGGTAGGATACAGCTGTTATATACTTTCCTCCTGAAGGATACTGGTAAGCCGCCAGAAATAACCTACGAATACTTACCAAACGAGCTCCATCTCACATTTACTATTCTAGTTATTTCCCTTTCGTGATCGAATCTGCGGTTACTACCTTTCCTAAGTAGACATATTCGCCTACCACTCCTAGCGTGTCGTTACCATATAATCTCTGTACATATCTAACTCCGAAAACAAAATGCTCGCTACCAGTGACCACTTCTACATTAAAAGTGGGATGATGCCTCACAGGAATACGTGTAGAGAAGCATTTTATTATTTTATGCTTCACCTATGACATTGCCCCTTCGTGAAGAAAAGCCGAGCACAGCCTATAATAAAGTACATAAGTATTAAACCTCATTTAGAAGGCGACACATATTTAAAACATCGCAATATGTGTGTGCAGAGTCACCAGTAGAACCGGCACCGGACGGGAGCATCACCCACAAAGCAAAGAGATATATGTTTTTCGTTTTATCTTGAACCCATGCCAGAAGCCACTGGTTCAAAGTTGCCGAGTGCTTTGAAGAACAAAGACTGTGGCAATGTGGCAGACGGCGCCGCTACTTGATTCCCATCTACAGTCACAGGTGTCCTCATGTCGTGGGTGTACGTTAATTGAAAAAAACTGGGCATCTTTAGCCTATTTTTGGGCCGAAAGGAACTTGTCATGCCACTGACCGGCCGAAACTACGTTTAATAAGAAATGAGGGGTCTCGCTCGCACACAGTGCACGCGGCCACTATCTTCTGTGCCGTCGTCTATAAAGATGCATTCTCTTTTCATTCATTTGTAATGCCGCTCGAGGGGTCCTTTTCAGATAAATCATTCTAGCCAGTCCGGTTTCAATGACCATGCTATTGATCCAGTGCAGTGTATGTGACACTATGTTAACTAAACTCTAAGAGAAACTTGAGCGATTCGGAGAAACATAGCTGACAGAGTGTATGGGAGGTGCATGCCCGGCTTCGCGGACACACTTTCGCACAGGTGTAAAAATATAGCTTCGATATATGAATGAATTCGCAGTGTTCAGCACATACTACAACATTGAAAGGACGGCTGTCTGGATACGTACACGATGCAACCAGGCAAATTGTACCGTATATAGGTAATGTTTTGCAGGCGCATCACAATGAGTCGCGAATCCATCCGGTGCCAGCCGCCGAGCACTCCCACGCGCACATATCGTGATGTTTAAAAGACACATCGCCTTCGAAATGAGGTTCCATACATTTGCAATCCATTCCGGGGTATACCCGGCTTTTCTTCATGAAACGACGGCATCGTAGATGCACTTGAAAGAAGAAAAGTGCTTTTAAGACTTTTCTGTCCATGTATTCCTATGAGATGCCATCCAACCCGGGAAGCTGAGATGGCCACCAGGGAAGCTGAACGCAGTGCCTATGGTCACGCTTTTTGCGGCGTGCACGGAGCCTATTGTAAACTGCTTTTCCTTTCTGAGACTGGCTGTCTGTCTAGATTGTTAATCATTCTTTGCAGTTCGTCCCTGAAGTTAATTAGCAAGCAATGTCATCAGCGGATCGCAGATTAGTCAGGTATTTTTCATCAACACGTATCTCTAACTTGTCGTATTGCAAGTCTCTGAATATTTCCTTAAAGCAAGCGGTGACTATTACTTTGGAGATGTCTACTTGCCTAACGCCTTTCGTTATGAAAATTTCATAACATTCTTTCTAGAAGATTATGATTGCTGTGCCTTGCTTCTTGATTAATCAACAACGTATTGATCTTTACGTCTGTTATCTTACGTGTACTCATCATGACACAGTCGTAAGCTTCCGCGTTAAGGGAAAGACCACCCGACATTGCTATAGAGCCCCGCTTAAACCAAGCCTTACGAACCAGCCAACGTTGCCTAAATGTAGCAGCGTGTCTTACTCGGGATCCAAAGGTCGCGGCGCGCTCAATTTCCGTCTCAAACGAGCTGCTCAAGTTGGCAGTTTGTGCCATGTTATGTGAAATCGTCATGTCTGAAAACAAGCCGATAAGTCAGGGCCTGGCCGAGCTTTTGCCAATCACCAATTGTCAAAGCCATGCTAATGATTCTTGATCACAACTACAATAGCGATTTTGACAGCAAACAAAGACAAATCTTCATCCAAAGAAATATTTGGAGGCGCACTTAAGCTCGGCTTTAAAGTGCACGACTTAGCAGCGTTAATCTCTGCCTTGTATCACTGCCATTTGATATTCTCTTTCGCCTACTTGCACATTTCTCCACGCTTTATCAGTAATCCTTTAATGGCAGCCTAGGGCTATTATCGTCAGCAGAGTTATTAATTATTGTTAGCTGTGAAACGTTCTAAAGGCCGTATGTATAGAAAAATGCTGATCCAAGTTATTCACATTCATGTTTTTAAGGATAGCGCGGCGCTCGCACTCATGGAAGAAAACTGCATCCAAATTTCAATGTTTGAGATACCTTGTAAACGCACAACTACCTCTCAACAAAATCAGCTGAAACAATGATGCACTAGTAAAATTTTAAGGGATAATTGCCTTTGGTTTGATGAAGAGGAAAAAGAAAGGGAAAACAAGCGTTTTTCAGAAGATAATGACAAAGGTAGAAAACTGTTATTGGTCGTTTCTATATGGCGCTGCAATCATAAAGCACCCTAAATGTGCTTGCTGAAACTAGTTGTTTTTGAAGCCGAGAAACCTTTGCCATGTGATATACTTTTGCCAAGAAAACCAAGCCATACCTCGTAAAGAAAACCGAACGTGGGTGGATTGGAAGGTGGCCCTGTCTATCTCCGACCTTGCGGCACAAAGGAGCTTGTTAACGTAGAAAGACGGGCTAGCTGGTCTTGATAAGTAGAGCGTTCGTCCCTTGTCTGTCTCCTCTTTTAGTCCTGTCTTTATTTCGCGCTGAAAAATTATGCACAAAGGAAATTGCTTGCGAGAGCTTGGGCAGCGGCTTCCGTCAACGGAGTCCCGGACTGAGGACCCGAGCAACCCCCCCCCCCCCCCCCCTACCCCGTAGCCCATTTTCTCAAATAAAGGTTTTATACTACTGCTATTCAACTGCTATGGTCGAAAGGTTCTGTTCATTATGTATTCATGAGATAGCTCAATATGTGAAAGGCCACACAATATAACTATAAACTCCAGCTTTAACCGAACCGTACATGCAGTCGTGAGCTCTATGAAAGGGAACACGCGAGCGCGTGGCAGATAGCCTCGTCCAGAATTAGTGGCGAGGCGCGACGGCAGCGTTGGAAATGAAGAGAGCGGTGCGGTACCATCTGCTAGCCGCACACCGTGGACTGCGAGCAACTTTTACATCAGTAGCTAAATGTGAATGCAGCTTCGTGCTGACGTCAACTGTTGTCACCACTCGCTGCACGTAAACTCCAAATAACGACTGATAGCAATGAAAGGGAGCACAGACATTTGACACTCACCAATAAAAAAAAAAAACAAAGAGCACAGATTCGCCTTTCACTGTAGCGCTGTGTTTAAAGACAGCGCTACAGTTCGCATTCATTCGTTATCGGGCACACTGGGTATCCTTAGAAGAGAAGTTCGCTAAATTGGCATTAGTACTCAAGAATCTCGCGTTCTGCGTTCAGTACCTTCCCGAGGCGAATGCTAGCGTATCAGCAAAACGGGCTCTTTCAGAGTAGCGGGTGACAGAAGTTAAAACAGGTATAATCACTGAATGCTTTGTAGTATTTATTGCTTTTCATGTCAATTCTTTAGTTTGTATTGGCAAGCGTAAATAAACTTGCTTCCTGTCTTTCGCTATCAGCCGTTGCCCCGATCTTACGCAAGCGAATGGTGATAGAAGTTGACGGCACCACGACACTGCACCGATTTTTAGATGCTGGTACAAAGGTTACGTGTAGTGCACCTAGTGTGGTCAGCTCATGGATCCGAACCGCGCTTTCCGTTTTATTTCCAATAATGTCGTCGTTTTTCGGCATTAGCTCTGAGAGAGACAGTCTGCCAAGCGCTCACGTGTTCCATTTCATAAATCTCACAAATGTAGGTGGCAGCATGGCCTTGAGTAGCGGGCTGTAAGCTAACCCAATGATCTTAAATGTTTGATTCCCGTGCCACTCTTCCATCTGAAATGAGCTACCCAATTGGTCAGCTCCTCTATACTCTCTGATATAATGTGGTCTGGTCACATCACACAACCCGTGGACTCATTTGTACCCGGCCATATTGCCTGTGAGATGTATGCACAAGGTTTTTTACTGACAACGCCGACAACTATAACGCCTACAGCGCCGAGGCCCACACCAATGCCGGATAATTTCTGATAAGAAAGCTAGTGAACAATAGTGCTGTGTTTTAATCATGACGTCACCGCTGAAAACAGCCAATCATAAATGGGTGAAAGAGTAAATCGCGAAACAACTCGTTGCAGTATGTTGCCCTTAGTAACCTTCTAAACCAATTTCAAGTGAAGCGTTAATCCTCCTGCCACCGCTCTATTTCTTTCACGGTCATCTTAGCGCGTTCTATTTCCTCGAAGTGAAAATAATTTTATCATTTCGTACTGGTCCCTGTAAAAATATTCTCTTCATTAACCAATTATATTTTGTCGTTGTTACCCTATTGGCCGGCTA
Source organism: Amblyomma maculatum (assembly GCA_023969395.1). Taxonomy (NCBI): domain Eukaryota; kingdom Metazoa; phylum Arthropoda; class Arachnida; order Ixodida; family Ixodidae; genus Amblyomma; species Amblyomma maculatum. The sequence goes on from JAJIZL010024677.1 coordinate 25,900, forward strand.
AATGACATTAACACATTTCGTCAGCTCTCACTGCGTTATAATTCAGAGGCTTTAAAATGTAATCCTGTACGGGTATATAACGACAACGTACAACGTCATTTCATTCGTGGCAATCGTCGTTCCATTGCTTGGTAGAGCTGACCTGTCCCACAGTCTTTTGATCAGAAACTGCAAACACTGCGGCACAGCTTGATCCCCGATGAGCAAGAGCTACGGATGGGAGTGACAGTTGGTAAATCAATTACAGGTCGTATATTGGGGAGCTCTGCGTGTGGGCACATATACGGCCGGTGTATCCTCGCTGTTTTCGTTTTCTATCCATTGCAAGCATGCTGAAACACGTTGTAATACACATCGTAAAGCAACATGCTGCAAAGCGATGCAGCGCTCTTTGGGGAGTGTTCTGCCAGTTTTGTTGTGAACCAAGTATCAACCACAGAAGGCAAAGGCAGCGATAGCTTGAAGGCACACGATGCCAAATAGCAACCGTGTAGGATATTACGTACCAAAAGTATGTACTACTGGTGAACTTGAAATTGTAAATTATTATATAAATCGTATTGCGCAGAATCATACAATACGACGGCATTTACTGTTAATTTTTATGCGGCAATTTTGTAATGAGTTCCTGCTGTAATTCTGACCATCCATGACACAGGAACTTTTCTAGCCCTTCGAGAGCATAAGATTTCAATAAACATCTAGTACGAAAAGCGGTTGGCATGCGCATATTTCAGTCCCTTCCATGAGCCATGCATAGGTCCACCGGATACTTCTCTCTTCATAATGGTAATTTAGAATGGGCTCACGGGACTTTTAAAGATCGTAACTGAGTCTCAGTCGGTGGAGGCTACACAATAATAAAATTCATATATTTTAGCACATATACCCTTTAGCATGTCCGATTGGGTTGTGAGCTATGCAAAAAGAAATTAACTTTATCGACTCCTATTTTCTTTCAATGAATTGTAAATATTAAATATAACAAGGCCGCAATAGTTCGTCTATCCGCTATGTGTACGCGTAAGACATACTTTCTGCAATCTCATTTAAAATTTCAAGTAAGTCTTAAAGTATTCTGGAACCATTTCTCAGGGCTCTGAAGAAGGGCAGTGCCATTTGCTCTCTCGCCGTTTTGCCTTATTTCTTGCATTTTCTCGCGGCCTTTTTCCTTTTGTTATGTTTCATTTTGAAGGATAAAGATGCCGACAAAAGGTTCATTTCTCGGGATTCAACGTTAGGCGGGTCAGCGCCCTCCTAACAGTAGAGAGAGTGAGCGCTTCGGAAAGAGGCATTAGTCCTTGAATATCGAGTTAAGCGTTCCAAACTCTATGGCTTGCGCAGTAAAAGTATCCTATTAGCCTTTCATTGTCTATTAGCAATAATGTAACGACCATTACACTGGAGCTCTTCAGCTACGAATAGGTAAAGATTGCGAAAAGACGATGGCAGGAATTGTTTCAGTTGCATTTGTGTTTTTGAACCCGCGTTAATTTCTAAGGTGTTTTTTTTTTTCATATAAGCCCGATTTCTTCGTCTGGTATTACAAGAACTTTGTCATTTTTTCCCTTGCTTTTATTTCATTTCTTGGTACAACTTTATCCCACCCCCTTCCCTCCCTCTTGCACTGCACATCAAATATACCCTTCCTTTCATTTTCTATCTACGTTGCACTGTCTTTGCGTAAGTCTGCAAGAATAATTTTGAAAAAGGTCACGTTGCACTCAGGAACCTAACAAAGTCGACGTTATGATATATAGGGCTACCAGCAGGGATCAAATATTCTTTCCTCTGTTTCCTGTGCTCTAACTGCAGGAACCAATGTTCTGGAAAACTAGCGCTATTGTTCGACGTGCGCCAGATACTCAAGGCTTCGCGTGAACAATCTCTTCAGCGCATATCCTCTCCGTTATTCCATGTGGTATGGTCGTGAGAAAGCATTCCGTGGTCAGGCATATGCGCCTTGATGGCAATAAAAACAGGCTATCGCTCGTTTCAGGGCTGTTAACTCAAAAGTCCAATTGCCCCCCCCCCCTCCCTCTTTCAGGTGGAGAATAGTTTCCATACGTTATTTGCGCGTCGTTTAGTAAATCCGAGGCTTATATAAAAAGGAAAGACAGAAGTAGAGGAAAGCGACACGGGAGAATCAAACTGCTCAAAGCTTTGTTCGAGGATGGCGGGAAAATGGTGCACGCAAATCTTGAAACATTGTGTGCAAGATGTGTCTCCACCTGAACTTAGTGAGATGTATGCAGAAAGGCTACCATAATAGTAAACCGCTAGAAGACGGGGTGAAAGACCTGAAGAGCTATATATGGGTGCTTGAATACCGCCCATTTTTTACAAGGCATATCCTAAGACGCTGACAAGGATCGCGGCAAATTTATGCATTAATCAAGAAAGAAAAAGGATCAGGTTTTTCAAAAACGTTTTTAATGTCTAACAACAGGCTTCAGTCGTTGATATTGATACGTGGCAAGGTTAGTCCAGGATGGCACAGCACACAAAACACAGAAGCACAGCAGCGTCGACCTTCTTCTAGCATCAACCGTTGCTACCACTTTGTCTTCTCCTGTGTCACTGTTGCTGATCGTTCTCATCTTCAACTTCCAGTGTGCAGGGCATATATGTCACAATATTTTTTACATATTGTGAAGGAACCTCTAAATTATGACAAATCTTTTATATTGGCTCCACCTGTTACAAACAGCGCATTTCATTCTGTTTATTGACCAGCAGCCATGTTGGCGACGCGCACTCAGCCACTGAAAGGAGATAATGTAAGTAGGTTATGACATAACCACATGAACTTAGCGGCAATTTTATACGCATTCTACATGAGGATTTAGGCATTACCGCTCTGGAAGAATCTCACTTGGGGCAATGTCTGTGTTCTATGGTTCGTAGCCTTCTCACCAACGTGAAACACAACTCTGGAAAAAAAAAAAAAAAAACGTGGCCTTTGCCCAACAACGGCCCACCCTACAGCCAGTGGCGTCGACCGACTCTCATGACATCACCGTAATCCCATTAGACCTGATAGTGTTACAAATAGTGGACGGTGTGGAAGGCGAAAGGGAGTTTTATCTAATGTCTTAATCTCATTACCCGTAGGCGTCATGAGAGTCACTCAACGCCTGAATGCCCCGCTTTGAAGGACATTTTCCGTCTTTTTTTTTTTTTCTTGAGTTGCGTCTGACTATGGAGGAATTTGTAGGTTTGAATTGTCGCGGCTTAGAGTTCATGCCTTGATCTAATTAACCGCTAGAGAAATTAGGGTCTGTCAGCGTCTGAAGGGCATGCTTGTGGAGCATTTCTGGCTTTTTTTTTAGTAGTACTCCTCGAAGAATTGATGGGATTGAATTCTGAATATCTATAACCAAACAAAAGTTCACTATTAGCCTCATATTTGTTGACTCGGTAAGTGATTCAGATGGTTCATCGCAGCACAATCTTTAGAACACAAAGAGACAAAGTGCTGCAGTAGGATGAAAATAAATTTCAGAAAGCGTAAGCATGGACAACTGTCCCAGCAGAAAGTAACAATGTACAAAATCAAAATCATGTATTAAAATTGTAGCTGGTCACAATTTTCTGAGTATTGCCGTGACCACGCATTCGCACTACCGTCATGATAATTCTACTAAAATATATCCTGGCATGCATTTGTTTAGAGCCTCGAGTTCTGATTATTACCTCCTTGATTAGCTTCTTTAAAAAGGCTCGAAAATTAGCAATCGCGTAAGGAGGATTGAAAAGGAAAGAAGGCTGAGAGATTTGGTAAGATATTGAGAGAAGTTCGGACTGAAGAAAGAAGTTTGGAGTTTTTTTGCTACTAACCTCTTATCTAAGATTTCGCGGTAAATATAGAATTCGCAACAATATGTAATGCGAAAAACTAATACGATAGTTTCATGAGGTAACGTACTCCTAATGCATTCCAACGAAGGGAAAATGGAGGCGGGCGAAGTGAGTGCTTATTATGTTTGGAGACGAAACAAGAACACATGCCAGGGTAAGAGGACTATATGGCGATGCTGATGAAGTTTCACCCGCGTTGCTCGCGCCTTGTTCGGGAAGCGGGGCAATCGTATGCTACGTGAACTATCGTCGGACGCACATCTGCTAGGATTTGCGTTTGCCGCTCCTTATGCTGCCATCTAAGGTAGTGGTTTCATTGCAAAATGCAACTTGGATGCAAAAACACCCTCTTTCTTAACGCATACGGGTCTAATAGTGACTTACACACCCACAAGTTGTTTGTTATGTGTGTTCTTTCCCCAGAACTCAATTTCGGATAACGTATTCTCTCGTTATTCATTGAGAAGCAGCGGGCTTTTCTTCCCTCTGGTACCTGAAAAAAATAATTGCTTTCGCAATGTTCAACAACGCGGTGATGCTTCAGAGTCAGCGGCTCGAACACGGTGTGGTATTCTCTTCGTGTCTCTTTTTGTGACATGTCCACTTCAGTCTGCGCTAATTGGTTTGATCCTGTGGACGCTGGGCCTCGAGCCAGCTTGCGTGTCATATCGGCAAGAAGCGATGTGGATATGTCGTAATAGGCGGAAAGCGTATATTACCACCCAAACAGACATAAGCACCCGGTGAACAGCGAGCGGGTTCAGTACGCACGCCGCCACTCACGTGCAAACATTGGAATTCATCAAGCCTCCAGTCCCAACGAGGCAGTGTGACAAAAGTGGTTACGCACGTGCTCAGTCAAGCGATGTGGTGATAGAAGTTCATTTGTCCAGCTGCGCTGACATCATGGAAGCCTAGCAAGAACTTTTCTTCCTACTAGCGGCCCAATGAAATACAAACCTTATGTTCCTTGCTGTACGTTTATCTAGGCGCCACACCGCCTTCGCAGTTTAAGTATACTGATGGCTTGTAATTTACCAATGTGCATTTAATTGAATTTAACACATGGAGCCGGCAGAGTTAGGGAATTTTTTTATATATTACCCTCACAAGGTCTGAATTCCAGCCCGGACGTAATGAGAGTATGGATCTACGCCCATACCACACTTCATCGAGTGATACCTTTACCGCGGTATTTGGAAGGCTCTGTTACTTAGAGCTGAACATATGCGGCTTAGGATGAAACATTTTGTTTCATACACAAGAGTTTAGACATGCTACCGTAAGCTTGAAGCATATGGCATACGGCTCGCTGCTAGTGAGAACAAGGTCGAGGATTCGAATTCGGCACTACCCAATATAGTTCTACGTGCACGTTTACAACATGGAAAACGGTTGTTGCGGAGGCCTGTTCCTGCAAAGGCTGGCACTATGCAGTGGCATTCTCTTTATTTCTCTGGGCGAATTTCTTCATGGAAAGATTTGCTGCAAACACATAGGGCCGACACAAAACCAAAAACAAAGTGCCTGCAAGCATCTATTATCCATGTAAAATGTGTGTGTGTGTGTGTGTGTGTGTGTGTGTGTGTGTGTGTGTGT
>JAJIZL010024677.1:31759-47641 GCA_023969395.1 Amblyomma maculatum
GTGTCTGTGTGTGTGTGTGTGTGTGTGTGTGTGTGTGTGTGTGTGTGTGTGTGTGTGCGCGTGCGCGTGCGTGCGTGGTCATTCTCTTCCCTCACAATGGACAGGTGGACCTAATGAGACACTAAAGGGGCAGTATATTTCGTATACCCAGATTGTACATCTAAACTGTGTCGCGAGAAGAAATAAAATCACGGCTGTGAAGTAAAGTACAAGAAAATAGAGAGAGGGGGCGTACATAGGTACCGTCGTTTGAGAAAGTTTGCACTCAGAAAGCATAGCAAGGGAAGAATGGAGAACGAGGACAACATAGAACTTGCGCTATTATTAACATGCTAAAATTCTTGATTTCAAAGCGCCTGCTTTAAACAGCCCTGCAGTGTAACATAACTCGGGGCCTCAGCATTGTATACACCGCCTATAGCGACGTTTGACGCATGATGAGGATCTGCAATGGCTACTTTATCCCACCAGACATTAGAGCATCAACCCCGAAAGGCTCTTTAACAGCACTTACTGGCGAAGCCATAGCTTCCCGTCTTTTTGCCTGCAATGAAGGTGAATTCCATTAGCAGACTAGGCGCTTTATAAGCATCCTTGATGCGGCCTTTCCCGTGCTTACATTAAGAGAAGGTTCTTTATACTGTCTTCGACCGGTGCTCATGGCGTTGGGATTCTGCGCTCATAGTCAGGTTCTGTATACTTCCGACATAGAAATTCAAAAGTAGCCATGTTCTCAGACGTCAATTTTTTTTAACGCTGATCCATTGTAGCTTGCAGCACAATATGAGGTGTTGTTTTTCAGACAAAACTTAATAATCAGTGAATCGCAAATTCCCTACCAACTGTCTAGATTCTGGTGGCTTCTTGTCTAAAAAAGAGTTTTGTTATTACTGTAAAAATCTTTCTCAGTACCGCTACGAAAGCCAAGTGACGCGCATATGTACGCCTCGCAAAACAAACGCGCAAGCAAACTTTCTCGTCGCTCGTCAAACTATACGAACACCAGCTGTATTCAGCAGCACTCATTTAATCTTGGCGAAGTAATTCTAAATAAACCAACCAAAGGATGCTATAAAAGACTGGAGCCATGTGGAAGCCGTCGAGCTGGGATGCAATCATTCTAGATACATCTCGTCGCATCTTTCGCTAAAATAAAGCGATAAAGCCACGTTTCGGTGATACTGAGCGTAAACAAACAAAGCCAGTGGCTGTCATATAATTCAGTGGCTGTCAGAAGCAATAAAATAAAGATTACGAGAGTTCGTAGCAACATATACATATGCAAGACACACCATCTCGTAACACGCCCCAAACAAATATTATTCGTGGCTTATGTGCAATGTGTTCATCTCGCAACCAGAGCGCCTGGATGTTCTGCTCCCCAAACACCTGAACTATTAACTCCCTTGTAATTTTGAATATTCATTTTTCATAAGTTTCAGAAACCTCTTTGCCGATTCTGGCTTCTTAGTGAAGCTAATTGGCAGCAGAGGGGCCGCCGTCCAATTCATCTGGATGTGTCATAACGCTGAAAGATACCTCTGAATCAAGAACGCTGCTATATAGTTCCGCGCTGGAGCCAAAAACCTCTTGATTTAGTCTGGGATGGAACATATATGTTTTTATACAGCGAGATGCAAAAGGAACAAGGTAGGCCGAAATTGACGTTAATGATTTAAGAAGAAGGAGCACCCAGGATTATGTTGTGTCCATCAGCGAATAAGAAGCAAGAAATACTGAGCGATCTGATCAACAATGAATATCGATGCAGCTGAACATGGTGGCACGTAAATTATCAAAATCGCTGACAGGATGCGGAGTGCTATGTTTCACTGGAATAAAAGAAGCGGCCTTTGGTGACGGCTCGTCGATCACCGCGTAAAAGCCGGGGAGGCCAAGCCTCCTTCGCAGCTGAAAAAACAGAAGTGGGTGAAGGCGGCGGCAGCTGCAGGAGCTATGAGGCGTAACCGGTAGCCATTAAATCAGTCGTCTTTCAACGTTTAACGCCCTTCTTGCCGTGCGTGTCAAGCGTACACCTGCGCTAGACGAAGTACACATCGGGGTCTATCTTTCGTTAGTCGCTGCTAACGATTAATCAGATGAAAGTTAAGAACCATCCAAAACGGGAAGGCATTGCTACTACAGTCCATAATTAAAATAACAACGTGCGAAACGCTGCAGCTTTCCAAAGCATTAATTACGGTGCATGCTAATCTGCCGAAAAACGGTGTTATAGTGTCAGCAACGCTCCTAGCCTGACCTAACAAACAGTCTTTGGCCAAAACATGATTACCACCTCTGATGAGCAGCCGTACTAACCACGCTTAGACAAGTGAAGGTAACCTTAATGTGCAGGGCACCGTTGCATATAATTAATTGCCAGAAGGTTTAGTAATTTGTAGAGAGATCAATAGGGGGGGGGGTGTGCCTTGAAACCTGAAGCAGAGTGCATAGACGTTCTGTGTTCAGGGCGACTAAATATCGGCACGTAACGTTGCAAAGGCGAGATGTGAAACAACATGGTGCCTCCGGCCGAGATAACGTTACGAAATGCTCCGTATCGAAAGACTCGTGGATAAGTGATTCTTAAAACCGCTCTTCAGGAATAAAAGAAATAATATCGCATCTCGTCATTCCGCTTCGCTTCAGTGTTGCCGCGCATTTGAACAAAATTTATCGTCGGTCTGCACGCTTCCAGCAGCTTTCACGGGCAGAGCTTTTTTCATGTTTCTGTCTGGTAGTGGTTGCATTTCTTCAGTAAACGCTGTTTGATATCTCAGCTTACAGCAGAAGAACAGCATGCTAAACTGCTTCAACGGCCTCCCTTAAATGCCTTTCAATGTTTAGACAAAATCACCCGCGAGCCAGTCTGTGTTAGTATAATTTTGATTGCTTTGGTTTGTGGGGTTTAACGTCCCAAAACGACTCAGGCTATGAGAGACGCCGTAGTGGAGGAGTCCGGAAATTTCGACCACCTGGAGTTCTTTAACGTGCACTGATATCGCACAGCACACGAGCGCCTTGCTTTTCGCCTCCATCGAAAAGTGGCCGCCGAGGCCGGGATTCGATCCCGCGTCGTTGGGAACAGTAGTCGATCAGCGTAACCACTGCGCCACCCTTCGGGGCACAGTTGAAGTTTGAATCAATACTCAACTCCGAGTATGTAGCTGAATTGCATTGCATTTTTTCATCAATAATATTAGAAAACGAAATACTTTCACACTCAAGGAGAACACATGTTCACAATAAGTGACTATTTACTAATACATAAAATTGTATTGTAGTATTAATTAAGAGTCTTTGTTCTGAACACTTGAACATACTTTTCCAGTAATAATTATGACTGTCTCGCTGGCTATAACTTATTTTAGCGTCAATGTGGCTTTAGTAAAAGTTTACTGTAACACAGCTTGTCCCAACATTTCATATTTTTTCCCAAAATACTTGATATGTCGGGACAAATAGATCTTTGCTTTTAGATTGTGATAAGGCTCGCTGTTGAACGTTTTTTTCTTTTTTCTTATTCGGAATGAAACTGAGCACAGCAATAATTTGACTGATCTGCATTGCAAGAAAAAAATATTACGCAGTATACGTACCCTTACAGGCGTTTCGGTATGTGGGGTGTCCCAGCTAACCTATACCAAGTTCTTAAAAAATACGGTTTGCCCTAGCACTGTGAAACAATTCAGAGATTTTCAATGTTCAGAGTCGCCGATGCTAACCTCCCGTATTTTTTCGTTCACTATAGTTGGCTAATTAGTAAGGACTAATTAGCTATTTTTAATTATTGGCTTGAGATAAAAAGTGAATGCAAAAGTTGGAGATCTCGAAAAATGAATAGCTATGTTGTTTCGATCAAACTAGCGTTTACGCAAAGTGATATTTTTAGCAGGCGACAATGGCGCCTGGCGCATTAAACAAAAAAAAAAAAAAACTTCCTTGTCACTACGGCGTCACTTTAAAGCCTCGAGACGCGTCCCAGATTACGAAACCCTCTTTTCTGGGCAGTGCTCTCAACAGTGAAGCTGGTTGTACCTAATGATTTATTATAGCAGCTGGTAACGTGACAGCATTTTTCGAAGGCCCGCGATTGGGGCAGCGTAAGTCGTAGCGTGATGGAAACAATGTAGCTACCCGCTTTTTAAAGACATATACAACGTTTGCATTGCCACTTTTTTCTCTCAAGCCACTGAATTAAAAAAAAAGCTAACAGTGGTGTAATGGTGTTTAGTTGGTTTTTCATCTTCTGGAAGGCATGCCATACTTAGGCCCAAGGACAAATTACAAAAAAAGAACGCAAAAAACGTGCCGTCTTGTCTTGTCTTTTTGTAATTCGTCATTGTGCCAAAGCACAGCGCACCTTCCTGAAGAAGAAAAAAAGATAATTAGTCTTTACTAATTATTTAACTGTAATGCACGAAGAAATACTAGAGCTTAGCATAGGCGACTCTGAACATCTCTGAATTGGTTTCGCTGTGCTAGGAAAACCGTATTTTTTTTAAAGCTGGGTACCAGTTTGCTGTATACCTGGTATATGTTTTAAAAGTAGAAGAATATAAATATCGAGCAGTTGCTCTAACATATTCATCTGGCCAGCGCATATTTTCGATGCCTGTTCAGCAGCTATACAAATTGACCACTTAAACTAAAAAAAAATGCAATAGAACAATGCTTAAAGTGTTCCTGCAAACATTAAGATAATAGCTTATCTTTAATTCTCTTGCAGAATGCCAACTGGAATATGCAGCAGTAGTGTGTGACCTTTATATCAAGTAAGATACCTTTTTTGAATTAGAGCGAGTGCGAAGAAGGGCGGTCAGATAGATTTTCTGTAAATAGAGAAAAGATTATTCGTCAGTCAGTTGATGCTACAAGAATCGTATGCAAAAATTAGAAGGAGGAATACCAGCCGTCTTATGTTATTTGACAACAGCCTCTTAGAAAACATTGATGTCTATCTATCGAATTACTTGGTGAAACTTGGCACCAGAAGAACTTGATAGAATAATTAGTATTCATTAGCCCTCATTTATGCCAAAAGACACGATAATACGGACTTCTTTTCACACAGACGATTCCAGACTGGGAATTTTTTTCTTGATGTAGTTGAATTTGGTGATTTTAAGGAAATGTTGAGAAGGTAGATTGAATTAGTCAGTTTCGATTGTTTTGGTAGGCATTGCTTCCTGTACATTGATTTGTTATAATTGTGTTGTTTCACAGGCAACTCTGGCTTGGACTAGTGTTTGCTTGCAGTATGGCTATACAGATAACGAGTAAGCAAGCCATTACCTTTCAATAAGCTTGGGCCAGCGCGTTGCCCTAGTGCTCTCTTTCAGCTACTGCCTTGAGATAAAATTATCTCCAGGAGATACAGAAAGCACACATATCAGGAATATTTCATTCGTGCATTGTGATTGTCCAAAAACAACTTGATTCAAAGTTCGTGTTCGGGACGTTTGACAGAATTATTAGTGTAATTAGGATATAGACGCAGCAAAGGTAGCTCATTTCTAAAGGCGCTCTGCTTCTGAGCTCGATAGTGTGGGTTCGATACCTGCCGCGTTCGGAGCGCCTTTCGATCAGGGTGAAACGCAACGCGCCAGGGTGCTGTGCGATACCAGTGCAAGGTAAATAATTACAGGTGAACGAAATTATATTCAGCCAATTACAGTTTCTCTTACAACCCATTTCACTTAGGGGGCTGAACGTCTTATACGGTTATGATGGACAGTGCCCACTCTTAACGAGCTAAGGAAGCAGACGGATCGAACTGCAGGGGTGCCTTTGCAGGGATGCCTTTGCAGGGGTGCCTTTGCAGAAATGTAGAAGCAGTGCGAGTTTCGTGCATAGTTCCGTGAAGAGTTCTGCGTTTCTTTGTTACCGTTGCTTAAATGCCATTTCTATTAGTCAAATACGAGTGAAGCGAAGTTTTGAAGGCCAGCTAATCAAATTCTAAGGGCAGTTAAATTTAGAAGACACTGTTTAGTTGATCAAATTAGGTCACACATCAGTTTTGATCGAATTGGTCGAATTGGAATTATGGACAAAGGAGGACAAATTTCGTGGCTGGTCAGCACTAATTTGGCCGTATCCGAATTAGGTTAGACATCAATACTGGTCAGAATTTGAAGAGGTAAATTTTTGGGCACCGGAGGCAGAATTTTGGGGTTGGTCCACTCCAGTTTGGATATTACCATTGAACTGGATATATTCTACTTCGATTAGATGTAAATTCAGGTCAAATTACTTTATTATTCGTGCGAACACACTCTGGTAACAAGCTTTGTCCACACACTCTGCCGACGCATTCTTGATACCATTCATGAGACAAGAAACATTTTCACATAAAATGCAAAGGTTGGCAAAATGATAGCACCGACTGCCGATTCTCCAGCGCTCGCACGCATGCACAACTGGCTTATTTCAGGAAACAAGGCGGCGTTCGATTGGGACGATGCGAGGCTGTGGTTCGTAACAAAAAGCGGCTCGCGGGAACAATTCTGCGGCACCGAATCGTTACCGGTAGCGTATAAAAATGGTATCGTGCCATATTTATTAAACCATATAAGCACCACGCCAAAACGCCAGCCGACCTCTTAATAGAGGCCCTAATTTCCGCAGCGAGGATAAGACCAAGACGTATTAGCTTACCATGTTTATTGCTTAGGTGAGCATATTTCAGCATGCAGGGATCATCGTCTTGTCCTGAAAACCCATGATTGTTCTGGCGTGCTTGAAATTCAATTACAGTGCAGATGATGACTGATAACAGCCGCCTCACGATAAATTTATATATTCTTAGAGTGGCATAAATTAACCTTAAAGCCGAGAACTAGAAGATGGCTTTGTAGAGCATTGCCTAATTCTTCTGGGCTCACAATTTCCTTTCGTTCCCAACACCCTGATGATCGCCAAACGTAGCAGACAAAAAAAAAAAAAAAAAAAAAAGAGTGGGTGCCTATCGACTGTCCATTGTGCGGAAATAATTGGAGCAGTCCAAACAAAAGAATCGGCGGCAAATTAATGTATTTGCATTCAACAAGCATGAAACCACATTAAAAAATCGAATTTCCAGCAGGGCTGGAAGTTAAAGTTGAGCACCTTCTAACCATAAGCATTTCTTCCTGGTGCCGCCTTAACACTTTTGCAAATGATAAAAAAAGCGCCTTCTTTTCAAAGATGTGGAGAGGTACTCAGATACGTCGGAGCCAGCTCGCAGTGGGTTTCCGGCACCATTACGAGCGACGAAGCTTCAAGTTGCCGAGTCTAGCCAGAGCATACGGAGCGTGGGTCTTTGTGCTGAAGATAAATCAGCAAAAATGATGTGCATCTGAATCGTCGGCAAGAAAACGTGATTTTTTTTTTTTTTTGTTCAAAAGCGGTCGTGTCGGTGTCTGTATCTCAAGATGTTTCGGAGTTTTTGCGAGAAGAAAATGGCTATTACTCCTCACTTTGCGGAACAGCGTGTCAAAAAATATACTACAGATTGTAAAAACGGAGCACCAAAACATGATCACGGAGGACAGCCCTGCGCCATTACAATGCATTCTCGCGTGCATCCAACGCCACAGTTTCCGTTTACTATAGCATTTTATTTATTACATGTTTCCTTAGTATGATAAAGAAACCTCCCTGAAGTATTGCATCTACAGTTGGCGAAGGATGTTAAAGATTGAAGCCCATGATGATAATCCTTGCTTGATTAGTGGACATAATCCGACTGATGAAGATGATAAGGAGGCATCTCATGAGCCTTTCGAGTTTGTGGCGAGCAACTCTATTATACATAAGCTCTGAAACTCTTCGCAAGCCTTCCGGGCCGGCGAGACCGAGCACCATATGCACTGTAAGAAAGTTAACTAGGAACACAACATTCGTCTTCTCTAGGAGTGGTAATACGGGATGGGCTAGCGGGGGGCGCTAGATGTTTGTGTCTGAGACCTTCCTAAGCTCTTTCCGTATTCGGTGCTCTCGTTTCGTGCTATTTACGCAAAAGTGGAACTCCTTTTACGCTGGCACGGAGCATTCTTTTCACCTCTTCTCAGGCAAGCACTCGATATATTATTCTACACTAAAATTATTCACCTCTAAAAGGAAATTCAGTGGCGTAGTAAACTGAAATAAATTGTCACTTCACAGACAGCTGTATATCAGCTAAGGTGCCTTCGCTCAGGCCCACACCTTCAGATGAGCACTTGCTCAAATGTGCAACTTCGGAATGATACTCCTACTATTCCCTTTTTTCCTTCACCTTTATATTCCTTCATCTCCTTCCCCCAGTGTAGGGTAGTAAAGCTATTTTTCTTGCCTGCTAAACTGTTCGGCTTTCTTCTCTTCTTCCTCCGCATAAATTTTAATATGCGTTAATTGCACTGATCGTATTCCCATAGAATGCCTGTCATTTTTTTATTTTCTTGCCTGCTATCAGAATCTCACCACGCATATAGGGATGCCTCTGCCGGATTTGTCAGGCCCGCCAACCGATTTTCCAATGCGGCTGCACGTTTTTTGTCTCAGAATCTGCTGGTGCTATAGCGAAGCAACCAATAACTACGATGTGGGTGTCAATAACTACGGGCACGTATATTTGAGGATGGTAATGCACGGCAGTTGTTTGGGATTTGCCGGCGCTCCAGCAGTAACAGGCCGCACAGCCGGGTTTGGCGTAGTCGTGCACGCATGCATCAATGTCACTCCAATATTATTTCGATATTACTTCTAAGTTCCTGTTCGAGGTCATTTCAAAGTAACTTCGAAGCAGCCTTGTGTTGTGTGCTTCTAGACTTTGGTTTCGTATGTACTGGCGGCAACCGCCGAATCACCTACTCCTCTAGTAGTAACACTGTGATAGGAAATTTAGGAATTAATGCCCCTAAGAATTGCGAAGACGGAGAGGGTTGTGGCGATATGTCACATAACAAAAAAAGAGCTCAGCTCCTGCACACACTACCAGAATTAGTTGAATTTCTTATTTTACAAGTAGAGACACCGTAACCTTACAGAGTGAAGTGAAATCCAGCTTGTCTGTGACAAATTATACTACATTGGGCGCGAGGACATACCGTGGCGCCACCTCTAAGAAGCGCCCGCTTCACGAAGTGGGATAACGCACGTTGAACTGCTGCTGTGGGATGCTTTCTTAGGCAGTCTAGTTGCGCGTCAGCATTACGTTCATTTGTTTATTAAATATAAACTTCCGTCTGGGCCTGTATAATCTTATTTTGAGGTATGAGACCCACTCATTCGGCAAAAAATGAACTTCACCGAATCAGAGTTGTCGTAGTCGGCATGCTTTACTGTTACGACGACGCGCACCGGCTGCAGCATTTTTTCTGCTATGAAACAAATAAAAAAGAAAGAAACAACAACTGAAGATACCAAATAACCAGTCAGATGTAAGCAATCAGTGCACAGGTAATAGGGTTCCACTGCAAGAGCAGAGGGCTTTGAGAAGCCCGACAGATGCTGAGCGCCTTCGCATAGCGCTCCTTTGAACGTATTGTAGAGCAAACAATTTTGTCTGTGGGGATGACATGGATTCATTTTTTAGCAAGTGTGAAGACGTGCGTTCCACGCAATGAATTCTCGCGCACTGGCTACCGTCATTGGCACTCTAGGTTAGAGTGGATATTTGTTTCTGCGCGCACAGTAGTTTCTCTCGATCAGTACATCACATTAAGTAAAAAATTTAGCGCAAAAAAAAGAACACAAAGGACAAAGAAGAACACATAAGACGTTTTACGAGCGCTCGTCAAACGTCTTATGTGTTCTTCTTTGTCCTTTGTGTTCTTTTTTTTGCAATAAATTTTTTACTTAATGGATCACCATTTAGCCCGGCAACATGCTCTCCTCAGTACATCACAACATGCGTTAATGCTCTATTTTTCGTTTATTCATGCACTCTGTCATTTTAAATTACTACAGTACTGGAGACGCTGCCTGAGACAACTCACAATGCATACCGCTGCCCGAGGCGGCAGAATCTTCCAGTTCACTTCAGTGAAACGTACGGGTCAACGCGTTCATTTAGAGAAATTTGAGACCTTCTGCCCTTCGCACGACCCCTCCTTTCTTTGGGAGGGTACTTCTCCATGAAGAGGCCAGTTTTTTTTTTTCATTCTTCCAGCAATAGTATCGTTAGCTTCACAAGTGATAAGCGCAAATAAAAACGCGCGCGCCGTTTCTTCTGCCGCTCACCGAACTCTTAGCGCCAACTCTATGGACGAAATCTCATTCGCTGAAATGTCTGCTGCGCACATCATGAAAATAATCACTCTTTGATTCGCCCATTCCAATTTTGAATACGGAAGGTTCTGTGAGTTTATTCTCTGGTAGCAATGGGAGTTTGCGCCGGGTTCCATCGCTTACGTCCGGGTACAGTGTAGTAACGGACCGTCAATAGCTTAAATAAACTTCAGCAGCCTCAGTCACGATGCAAGATCAAAAAGTGCGAAGCTGCTATTCTGTATCAACCCAAACTACAGAAATAAACGCGACTATTAACTTTTGAAACGCATAAATGCGATGGAATGCCTGCTTCAGCAGCAGTAAGAGAAGTCACGTGATCCCACATGCTCCTCTAGTCCGACGCTAGCGCCGTTGGCTCCAGTGGTGGCGCTCGCGCCCAATATAGTACATTCAGAAAACATAAAATATAGACCATTCACCATATTTTTACATATCATAAGTATCGTTCGTTCTGAAAGCCAAGCAATATCTGCATGCATTGTGATAACTGTCGCTTTTTTTCTCTTTTCTATGTACCTTAATTTTCCATCTGTGCATATTTATTCATTCTATACAAAAACTATCAGGAAATTATTTTCACTATCGACTATATATTCACGCAGCGACAAATTTTCTCTATCGACCTTTTAAGCAACTTCATGCGGTATTTAAGTACAGCCTCTCCGATGACAACGGGTACAATGAGAATAAAGCTTTTTCCACTTTCAAGAGAGCCAGGACGAGGTCTGTGCGATAATTAGCTGTCTTATTTTATTTATTAACTTTCTTGACGCCTCCTTAACGCCTGTCTCAAACATTTGCGAGGGTATAGCAGTGCGCTGCATCGCGAGCAAACAAATTTAAAAGGAAATTAATATCGCAGAGCATGTTTTTTCAGCATTTTCTACACGGCTAGGTATCCTTGCTTCACTAGCATGACCTGGTTTTTGTTTCCACTCACTAAGCAGGGCGGCCAGCAGCCGTGAAATGTTGGCAGGTAATACCCTACGCTTGACACGCGTCCCTGCCTGCACGGTGACGCTTCTACCGAGAGAGCCTATTTCAATTAATTTTGCTGCTGTCCCCCTGTCGGTCGTGAATATCCAAGTTCTGGAAGCTCGCTCATGCTAGCAGCCTTTAAGCTCTTGTTTTCTCTATTTATCTGCAAATATATTTTATTCCGTCCTTTCAAAATCCTTTCTCCACAAAAATGTTGCTTTTAATTTCACTCCGGTAAATCATCAGAAGTCGTTTGGCTTGACGTACTTGCTGCACCAACGTAAATTTTCTACGCAGATATGCAGTGCAGGGTCCCACAGAGCATAACAAAATATTCATATTAGATGTCAGTTCAAATGACAAGTCCGATGTTCCTCTTCTCAACCCTTATTGAGAAAACTGCAGTAAATCTCTGATTTCAACATGTCTCGGTACTCTTATGCAACTGACTGTACCCTTCTCAGCCGAAGAAATACCCCTTACGTCTTGAACATTCTTTGGAGCTCCACACCTCACCCCATAGTGCCGAGTAAATGGCTCGAAACTTTTGTCCCAATTTTCCGGTCCTGACTGCTGCTTCCATTGGTATCCGGACTGCAGTATCACAATGGCTTACGTTTTTCTTGGAGCACTACAGTATAAATTACATTTGGAAACGTAGTGGTGATGACTGCTAATAGGAAAGAAATTCCAACCAGCAGAAGAAGCTGTTACTCTTTTCTTTTCCCTTTTTTTTTCTTTTTTTCTTTTTTGCAGTTTTGCCTTCTGCTACCCAAACGAAACTAAAATTTTCTTGCAATGGTATGAAAGAAAAATGAAGTTTAAAAAGTCTTGGAAACTTCCACTTTGCTCACTGCGACAATATTCTGCTCGTACGCACCTCATGCGGCAGAATGTCGAGAAATAAACGTGAACCCCATGTGCAACGTCAGTGTTTTTGGCTGCATCACAATAAAGCTATTTGTTTGCATTAAACGTTCCCACTAAACATGTTAAAATGCAGTCGACCGCTTTCATTGCCTCGTAGCTGTATGTCAGTTGATGTGGTTGTATATGTACTATTTATTTATTTGTTTATTTATTATTTTTTCAAACATTTATTTGAGCGTACTACAGCCCAGTGAAGGTTCCTGGCAGAAAAAGCAGCAATTACAAAACAAAGGGCAAAACGTAACGTACAAAAATTATTTATAAATAAAGTTAGACAAGTGCAAAGCAAGCTGCAGCAAAACAGGAAGTTATCGAACGGTCTTTCCTAAGGCATCAATGTCAACGAGTCACGATAATGAAACTGCTTCCACTCGGATATGAGGCGCGGAAAAAATAAGCCTGAAGATGTTTGTTCTGGCAAAGTAAGGTGTTAATTATTCAGTGTGTCTATTACTTGCTGCCCTAGGCGTTACCGGTTTAAGATACAAGTTATGAGCCATTGACAATTTATTATTTTTTAGTAGTAAGAGAAATTTTGACATTTAAAATCTGCGCCGAGGTTCATTATACTCTATGTTATGTTGAAGCAATGCGGTAGACGTAGAGTCAGTTGCGCGATATAAAGAAAAAGTAAACTGAACAGCCTTGCTTTGAATTCTTTCTAGAGAAATAATGTTAGTTTTTGTGTGCGGACCCCAGACAGTGCAAGCATATTCAAGTTTAGATCTAATCGTTGTGTTATATGCCATCTGTTGAGTAGTTATGGAGTTATAACCTATTGTAAAGGTGTCTTATGAAAACGTTTACACTACCGGCTTTCTGCTTAATTAGATCAGCTTAGATCCATCGTGCTGAGGATCAAGACGACGTACCCCACCTCTTCAACTGGGGCGGAACTGGTTGCCTTACGTGCAGCTATTGAATACGTCGGCCAGGAACTTCCAGGTTTCTGGTCCATTTTTACGGACTCGAAAGCAGCGCTTAAAGGCGTTCAAGCTGCGCTACGTCGTGGGTCACACGAACAACTAACTGCAGAGATCCGCGTGCTATACCACGCCGCTACATCAGAAGGTCATGATATAATTTTCCAGTGGCTACCTGGACATTGCGGTATTGAGGGAAACCACCAGGCAGACCAAGTTGCCCGTTCTGCACACAACGACGGAACTACAGTGACCATTTCTATATCTAGAGTTGACGCAGCTTGTCGACTTCGTTCCTTAGCGGCGGAGCTAACGCTTTCAGCCTGGAACAAAGGAGAATTTTCCAATCGACGCCTCAGGGAACTAGACCCTGGGCTGCGCCTTCGTGTTCCCCCTAACAAAGGGCGGCGCGAAACAACACTGATGTGCCGTATGTGGCTCGGTGTTGCATTCACCAAAAAATACGCTTATGTGATGAGAATGGCGGATAGCCCTAACTGTGAAAGATGCGGCTGCGAAGAGACCACACAGCATCTCCTTTGCGAGTGCCCTGCTTTTTCAAGCGAAAGATATGCGCTGCGTTCGGCTCTGGACCATCTTGACAGCCGTCCTTTCACAGAGGAGAAAACCCTCGGCCCATGGCCACAGAAGGCGTCTAACGGCAAATCCTTCAAAGCACTTATGTGTTTTATGAGAGACACAAACTTGATTGAGAAACTGTGACTGTGCTCTTCGCCGCCTTACCTTTCCTATCATTCTCTTCTATCTTTTTCCTTTAAACTCCTCATTCCCCTTCCCCAGTGCAGGGTAGCAAACCGGAAGCTTTCCTAGTTAACCTCTCTGCCTTCTCTCTCTTTCTCTCTCTCTCTAGATCAGCTTGCTGAACCAGCGAGGTGGCTATACTCATGGAACTCGGTAAAGGCCTTTGCGACTTTGACTCGCATGCCGTTACGCCTTGCATAAGGGGTTGTGCACACCTGCTCGCCAGATAGAGAGAGCGAGGGAGAGAGACAGAAACACGAGAAAGGAAAGACGGGAAGGTTAAATAGGCGATGCCCTCTAGGTCATTCTACACGGGGGCAGGGGAACACAGGAATAAAGAGAAAGAAAAAAGACGGCCACGAAATGAGTTTCACGTGTCCCTAGACCCGTATGGTAAGGGGGCAGAGGCCCTACACTGAAAGCTTATAGCCGCGAAATCAACCCCAAGCCCTTTGATATCTTCACCAGTGCCTTTTGGGCTTTCTTCTGTGAGGAAGGTTTTCAACGTTCCCCCGAAATCTTCACTTCTGTAAGAGGACGATAATCCAAGCGGTGTAACGTAGCAGCCAAGAAGGCACGCCCTCGCTATAACCGAGAACAGTCACAAAGTATGTGCCCAACCGTTACACATCACACACGCACTGCTCACTCATTGCGATGAAATGAGAATAGTCGTTTCAAAAGGCCACTCCAATACATAGGCGGCACAACTGCGTAGATTCACAGAGGAGGCCGCATGGTATTTGTACTTAAGGGATCAAAATGGTGCGAAACAGATTTCCAGCCTGAGTCATGTTTCTGGCGAGCAGATGAAGGTGCCTTGCTGCGTCGTCTCTTGTCAGTGGCTTGTCGACCGTTTTGGTTGTATCGTGATCCGGCTAAGCAGCGCCGCCAGCTAAGTCGTTGCCAACAATGGCAATCTGGTCAGGTAGCCATTACAGGGTGATTTCAAGACGTATTTAATTGTCTGGCAGATTGAAGGCATTGTACAGTGACAGAACACAACCCACTTTTGAGCTGTTTATTGAGAAACTTACTTTACAGCCACACGAAGTGCAGCCAGTTCTGACCCATTAAGGACAGTCGTATATGAAATTGGTTCATGTTGGCCTCTCTCGCCGGAACGACCACAGCGCAATCGGAAATAGTGAAGGCTACCAAGCCATCTGTATAGACCAGAGGTGGGCAACCTCATGAGGTCAACCTCAACCTCAAAATGACCTCAACCTCACGGAGTGAGGTGAGGTTGAGGTGAGGTCGGCAACACCTGAAATATTTTTGAATGAGGTCAGCAAATGAGACCTCAGCCTCTTGAGTGAGTTTGAGGTTGAGTGAGGTCGTAACTTAGTGAGGCCGGCTTTTGAGGTCGAAATTATTGTTTCCCACAGCGATAAAATAGCCGGCAAAACACCTTTCATAATGCCTGTCGTGTACACTCTTTTGGCTACCAACGCTCACGTAACGAACAGTTTGCGTCTGTGCGTTTGCGTTCGACACGAAAAAAAAAAGGGGGGGGGGGGGACGTAAAGCGCAGCGCGGCAAACGATCGAGTGGGGTTGGACGACGGCTGCAGAGACTCGAAAGAAGGTGAAACAAGATCCCGCCACCATTCCTATAGCGAGTTTGGGAAGTGAAGAAAGTCTGCGCTAACTCGAAGGGTTTCCAGACCTACGTGGGTATGTCGACTTCTTGGAAAAAAAAAAAAAAAAAAAAAAACAAGCTAGAATAGTAGAAAAGAGGGAAGCGCAAGATCCAGCAACCAAGGAATTGCTTGGGGAAGATGGCACGAGAGAGGAGGTTTCAGAGAGGCATATGGAAAGAACAAGGATGCAGAAGAGACGAGAGATAAATGGCTTGACGAGAAGTCACCCCACGAAGACTGTATTTTAGTAAATAAAATCTGATTTTGCTATTGTGTATGGTACGAGTTAAAACGAAAGAAAGCAATGGGACGGTAGATCGTAGTTGTATCAGTGCAATCCACTCTTTTATTATTATTATTATTATTATTATTATTATTATTATTATTATTATT
>JAJIZL010024677.1:62026-76933 GCA_023969395.1 Amblyomma maculatum
GTGTGTGTGTGTGTGTGTGTGTGTGTGTGTGTGTGTGTGTGTGTGTCACGTGGTATGCCCCTCTTGCTTGGGCCGTAAGGCCTGCAGTATTTTGAAATAAATAATAAAATAAGAAGTTCGCTATTTCAAGTGCTTTGTTCTCTCAGGCTGAAATTTAACTCCCTTAGCCCATTCACTGCGTCAGCGCTAATTTTATTGCTTCAATGATATGCGTCTGGCAGAATGACGGGTGACGGTTTCAGGACTCCTCCAACTCGCCTCTTATAAATTAGTCTTTTAAACATTACGTGGGATTCATCGAAAACACGTCAGCGTAAGAACCAACGGTATAATACAAGTGATGTCAATACAGGGCCTAAAGTGCGACCTTCTACATCAATCATCCTTTCAGAAAGACTATGAAAATTGAAGCGAGTGGAAGGCACTGATGAGGGGGTACGTGAATGAGCGTATCACTTTGGGAATACAGCACGCATGTAGCGCTGCAGCCACTGAAAATGATTTTCCGAAAAGATAGATGTGTTTCTTCCTTGGGCAGGCTGAAATACAATTCGAGCATTCGGTCTGTTTTTCAAGCAATTTGTGCGCGACAGAACCGTCGCAGTTACTATAAGTTCGAAAAAGAAACACGCCAATAGCCAGGGTGGTTGCGAATTGCATCGGGCACATTATAGTGCTAAAGTAACTGCTGTGCGTTTCTACGAGTCTGTGGCATCTCAGCCGTCTTCATATGGTATCATTTCAACTACGCCCAGTGAGAGAAGTCAGAAGCTAACTTTATGAATTCGTTTTCGTGTCATATATACAAACTATAACCTAATACAAGAACATAACCTTCTAGAATAGCGACAGTTTATTTTTTTTTTAATTTTGAAGTTATTGTTCTATAACAATATAGACTCGCTCTGGCTTCTTATCAATGGCCATGTAATTTTAAAGAGAAAGCCTTTAATTGCCCATGCTGTCGGAGTTCGTTAGCCTGGCCGCACTATATTGTCCATCAAATGACATCATGATGACGTCATAAAATGAAAATCCTGTTTCTACCACGAATCGAACCTCTATCCTTTGGATCCCCAGCCGAGCTGTTTAAGCGACTGCGCCACGCCTGGGATCGTGAAACGCACATCATAATTCTCCTTGTCTACCGTGAGGATGACAGTAGCGATGGCAACGACGCTGCATTTAGTGAGAATGAGAGTGATGGACATCAGTAATAATGATGACTGTGTATTCAGTTGATAATGATAATGAGAGCAAACTTGATGTTGGTTGGATCACAATGGTGAGGTCCATTGTGATTTGTGTCTTGCACAAATTTTCTCCTTATATGTAATCTGCATAAGAATGCAATTGACAGACGCGAATTTACGCCATGTACTCTCTGGGTTAGAAGGAAGAATATTCGGCTGAATGACATTAAGACGGAAGCTGTGGTCATGGTTTCCGGCGGCTCTCGCCAGTACAGTATACACTGTAGTGAGGTTGACTACAGATAAATGAAGAGTGTCTTTACCACTACCACTAAAACGTTCACAAAACATTGAGTGAATTGGGTAGAAAATTAATAAGAAAAACATTAAGTGGCTTATCTTTGCTAAGCACACTTGATAAAGCGTTATTTAGGACTTTTTCTACGTAGTTTTTGTTTCTTTAACTTTTTCTTGTCACGTCCTGCCTTCTTTAGCTAAGTATTTTATGGGTGTTTTAGGCTCTTACTATTAGAGGTGAAGGAAGCCAATTGAAGTCTTCAGTAGAATTTTGTAAGAGGCGGCGAAGGCGACGACATCTTCACCGAAGCGTGAAAGACTGGTAGCTTAGTACAGGAAGATACTGGCTGCCGATGTGCGCAGTGGTCTGACACAGTGGCCATTTCTTTGCTTCGGCCTGGCGAGCCCTTCTTTTCCGAGACGTTGCTCGCAAGCATCGAGACCATGCCGGCGTTATCCCAGATTGCAGCACATAAACACAGCCGTACAGAAGTAGTTAAAACCAAAATGGACGACAAATTCTCGCCTATAAAAAGCGTGCCTTGGCTGCTGGTGGGCTTCTGAGGCGTTCTATTCATCCAAACAGGGACGAACTCGGTTGCAAGCGAGATCAGGCTGTTTCCAAATCACGCGATTGGTCCGTCAGTTGCCGTTCTCATTATGTTAATGCATACGGCCATCCGGTAATCTTCGACAGGACCGTAATTATCAGCTCACATACGGCCGTGTGGGATAAAATAATTATTTAAATATGAATATTTTACTTTGGCTTTGAGAGTTACCAGTACACTGGGTGTCCAATTTAGACGGAAGCAAGTTTTTGTACGAAAGCATCAAGACCCCGTGTTGCAGCAAAAAAAGGTGGTGTTTTCGTCACTGTCCCTGGATTCAGTGATGATTGACGCTTCATAAAGATTATTAGTTACGAATGTTATGGGAAATCACAGCTAACGACATTGTGCTGAAATTTCGAACATCCAACAAGACTGCCGTCTAACGTGGCCTGACTCGTGGAATGAAAGTCAGTAAAACATGACATATAATGCAAACTCACGTTCACCACATCTCTGAAATGATTCAATTAACGTTATAAATACATTTATTTTAGTTTATAATCAAATCATTGGCAAGAAAACATTTTTAAAGAGAAATGTAGAGTGCCCGACTCCCAAAGTATTTCAATGGTTCCCAGCAAAGGCGGGTTTGTGTCCCAAAGAGATTCGTGGGTTCGACTCGCAGAGAAGGTCGTGGGATCGCGTACTACATCAAGCCGTGGGTTCAAGTCCCAAATAAGGTCTTGTATTCAAGTCCCAAATAAGGTCATTAGTTGGATTTCCTAGATCGTCTCAAAGAACCTGTAATGCTTTTCAGGAGGTGGCTCCAGTCCCTCGACACAGTTGCAATAGCAACTGAGCTCTTTCATAGCTGCTATAGCGGCACAGTTGCTATAGCAGCCGTAGTCGAGCTTTCGAAGCAGCGAGTGAGAAAACGACATACACAACAATTCGTCCTGTGCCACAGGCTCTTCTCACTTATCGCTTCTAGGACGTCATTCGCTCTTAAAGAGACAATAAAGACGGTTATATCCCAACAATTCTGTTATCTGTTAGCACATTACAACACTGCGGTATTTCTGTCATTTGTCCGACATGAAATACGCATTTATTGCTGAGATATTTCGATTCAAAGATGAAGACCTTTTTGTTTTTTCGACGCTGGAATTCAAGCTCTTTTTCCCATCTAAGTAGTTGAGTAAAATGAAGCAATTTGCTCAACTACGCAGTAAAACTCCGATGCCAATTATTATTTTCCATCTAACGCCCAGCCAAATGATTCAGCATGATTAGGGAGACAATCATTTAAGTAAGTCGAAAATTTCAACACAGAACACATATATCCAATATATCGCAGTGGCGTTACACAATGATACATGTACTACCAGCGCAACACAGCAAAAGGCACGACGAAGAGAGGAGGAGGAGGAAACATTTATTTACAATGAAATGATTAGACGCACAAGCACTGATCGTTTGTGTGTCTACCTCTCTTTATCGTGTCTTTTGCAGCGCTACGCTGGTACATACATCACGGAACACCAAACAGCCCGAACTCTTTACCCTACGTTGTAGAAGTAATAAAAACGTTGTTTCCAAACGAGCGCTTCCTCGCTTTCTCTCCGAGTTCCTATTTTCAGTATCGAGAAAGGGTTTTACAAGGATTTGGTTGCTATGCGCTTCTCTTCACCCATGTACCGTTATTTTTATATTGGTTTACCAGGGCCTGATGTACTCTAAAGTGTACGAAAAATGCCTCTCGAGCCGTGTACGAAGAGTTTATTTCTCCAGGATGTATATTCAGGCTCTGCCCATTAAAATATCGTTAGGAAAAAAAGGCATATTTGTAGCTAAAGTAAATTGCCGCCTGTGTGATTCTCTAGAAACCATTAAGCATCGTTTCATTGATGGCAAACATGCAATACTCTTCTGGCATGTTATGCAAAGGACATTTAAAAAAAAAAGACAATTTGCCACCGCAGTCTCTACGATACCTTACTGTACGATGCCTTTCGACCATTCTTCCTGATTGGATCACACAGTCTCTGGAAAATG
Organism: Amblyomma maculatum; assembly: GCA_023969395.1. NCBI lineage: Eukaryota > Metazoa > Arthropoda > Arachnida > Ixodida > Ixodidae > Amblyomma > Amblyomma maculatum. The sequence continues at coordinate 66,126 of JAJIZL010024677.1, forward strand.
CACATGAAGGAGGGAGATTGGGATTCTGTTGTTTCTGTAAAGGACCATATAAGTGGAATGATTGTTCATTTAAGGGAACTTTACACACAACCCCAGTAGGAACCGGAGTGGCATTCACTGTTACCGAGGTGCTCCGCATTGCCTCTTGTTTAGAGCTTTGTTGGCTCGGTATGTTCTGCGTCGCATCGTGTTAATATGATCCTGTTTTCCTGATAATTTATATATAGTTCATGTACTTAGAACATTTTTGATGTAATCGATACTCCGTCGAAGACAAAAAAATGCGGCAGGCCGCAATGGCCAGCGCACTCGCATAAAGATCCGAAGAGCCGCGGTCCAAATTCGGCTCGGTGAAGAGTATGTATGTCGCTTTTTTTTTTTTTTAAGTGTCCACGTCATTATAAATCTTATAGCTGTATTTTTCCATGCTTCCTTTTCTCTCCAAGCAAACAGGGTTGGCGAGAAACAGGGTTTCGCTTATAGATGTATGGCAAGATCGCCTGTGTGATCTGCGTGAGGATATTGCTGAAACTTTTCCGCAAGCCGGATAAACTAGAACGCGGATCAAGTTGAAGACAATATTGAAAACTTGGTCCAACATGCCGGCTAGCAACATTTCATTCTTGCGTCACGTGCAGTGTTCCCAGCTTTGCCGAAATAGGATTGTGAAACCGCTTTCGAGTCGAAACACTAAGCTTTTACGCCTCTGTTAGGCAAACATGTCCCTCACAACTGCGCAGTCAGTAAACTTTCAATAATGAATTGGCCAATACGTGAGTCCCGAAGACATGGGTACGATCCCTATTGTAGCGACCGCATTTCCATGGATACGAAATGCAAGACGCCCGTGTACTGTGCAATGTGAATGCGTTTGAAAGAGCCCGAGATATCAATAAATTATTCCGGATGCCTCCAGTACGTCTCCCTCACAGCGCATGACACTTTAGAAGGTCATACAATACCTCATTTTTGGATGGGAAAACAGCGCAAAAGGACGAAGGACAAAGTAAGAAGAGCACACAGACAAGCGCTGACTCGCAACCACATTTTTATTCAGAAAACAAAAGCATGTATATATAGCATCACATGACCTTTCCTTCCTGGAGCACATGTCCAGAGTATACCTCAGAATGCCACATCATAGGAAAAAAAAAACCAACAAACCGAAATCAGGAAAAATGCTGCAAAAGACACAAAATACGGAAAAACGCCAAAAGAACAACTGTAAAATCATTAAAAACACACAATCACTTGAAGTGTTGTCAAGAAAGGTGATTTCTTTATGAACTATTATTAACGATGGCTGGCTAACGCATTCATCTTGTCTTTTGCGAATGTGTTATGCTTCCATTAACTCCCTTGTTGCCTTACCTTTATGACGGAATAAAATACGCGTTTGCGCGACTGGTGGTCTGCACACTTTGTCATTAGCTTTGGTGCAATCTTGGCAGTGCTTTTTTAGATGGGAATACGCCGATTCGGAGAGTGATAGACACACCGGCCGGTCTGCCCAATATAGACCGTTTTACCGAGAGCAAGCAGGAGAGGAGGAAAATACTCTCTAACCAGATTCCTTGCGCCGGCCCATTGTTGCCAGTACCGAGTGGGCTGTGCGTTCGCGCGCTTCATGCATAGCAGAGCGGCCTTGCACCTCGGTATATTGTCGTTTGAGAGACCTAAATACCTTTATTAGCGGCTATTTTAGTGATAATGTCATCGAGACAGCAATGCGCGATCCTGGACTGCACAAACAATCAAAGAAATCGCAAGATGATTGCCGAGAGCATGCGGCAAACATGCGACGACGGTCCGAGTGCGGCTGTGATATGTTTCTGCTTCACCACTTTCCAGTCCATCATGATTTAATTCGCCTATGAACGTTTGTGTACGCACGATAGACTTAGTACCAATGACGGACTCACGATTATGACGCCCATTTTACTTCCTCTGCCGTAGTGCCGTAGTGAATACGCACGCCGAGCAAGCCGTGCCTCCCGCAAGCCATCCGCGCTAACGATACGGTGGATCTCTCCCGCTAGCGCAAGAAGAGCGTGCTAAAATCTGTTCTTCACTTGAACAATAAACCGACAATAAAAAAAATATTTCTTGCGGATTTATGACCCATGCCATGTTATTGATAATGGCAATACAAATAAATTACGTAACACGCTACCGCTGATGCGGCGCGTCGGTCATCGCCTGCACGCTGGCTCCGCTGCTAAGACGTCACCGAAATTTACATCTTTCTTTTACTGATACTATGAGATCGACAGTAAGCAGTTCCATGAGATACTATTTACTCTAGCGCTGAGCAATTACAAAGCGCCGTCGGATGTGCCTTCGATGCGAAACAATTTAGGCCTAGCGACGACTAGGGAGTAGCGCTTGACGAGAGTGCCGTAGTCCGCCGCGCCAGCGGGCGGCGCCGCTTTCGTAAGCGCTGCTGTATGTGCTGCGAATTTGTCGTCTTCGTTCAGGTACAGCTGAGAGTGCACGTTTTTGGACGTTTTGCTCAACAATACGTCGTGCAAACGGTGCTGCTACGACGTACGGGACGAGGGTACGCGATGTTGCGCCGCAGGATGAACACCAAGGCTGCATAAAAACTTCGACTGATGGTACTTTAGATACTTCTTTTATGTGCTGGTCTTGAACCATGGTTTAACTTGAAAGTATACATTATTAAAGCAGGACAGCTCGATCGTATATCGAAATGGGTCGCACTTCCAAATCAATGCGGCGATAACCGGAAAGCGTCTTTCGTAATACCTGCATTCCGCGTTCGGTAGGTGCCCTTACGGTTCATTCGCTGTGTTTAGGTGTGCAGTTACCACTGCGATCATAAAATATAATTGAAAATACATGTATCGTGAAAGATACAACAGATACACCCTCACTGCGGAAGTGGAGCGCAGTCCTTCGCAGTCACCCCGGCCGCTAGTGCTGTTTCAACAGCTGCCGCCATGCCAAACGGATGGTATACGGTTTGCTCGCGCGCTCAAATAAAGCACGAATAACACCAAGCTGTCGGATAGCTTTCAAGAGCACCACGAAACAGCACTTTTACACTACCGCACCGCAACATCAACACGAACAGCACAGCCCAAGATGGCGTCAAGAGGAGCCGGAGCGGACTTTCCCAGTTTGGTTCATACGGGGCGCCACCATCAAACTAAGATGGCTGCATCCAGGCATCGAAACTAAAAAGGTCTATACACTTTCTTGCATAACAGAGGAAGCTCGCAAACTACTGAGCATGCACATTTTACACACATCTTGACTTATGTGATATCGCACAATGAAAGGGGCTGTTGCTTGTCAAATAATCGCATCTGTTCCTTATCATACTGCAAAGCCCCCCCCCCCCCCCCCCCCCAATCTTTCTGGTGCAGAAAACACAGCGTCCACGTCAAACCTTCTCGCAACCTTTTTCAGATTATGTGCAGTTCGATGCACATACGGGATTACTGCAATTTTTTTGTCTTTACTTTTTAATCTTGCATTTGGGAAGTGTTCACGTACGGCTCGTGATAACTTTTCTCAACTTGCTGCAATCACTACTTTTGGATAACCGGCGGCTTCTAACCTTCGCACTTGCAAGTGCACACGTACTATCTGCTATGCACTGATGACACGATACTGTCAGGCTTGAACGTATGTTGGTCATTGTGATTTCATTTTTCACAAGTTTTGAATGCGCCGAGGCAAAATCTAGGATTGGTTTTTCAGATCTTGGCGAATACATTAAGCAAACATGTCCTTCCCTAAATGCAACTTTAAACTTAAAAATTGGAGAGCATTTTCAACCGGTAACTTAAAGGTAAAAGACAATCCTTTGCTACATACCTGAAGCACTTTTAGAACGTCATTTACTCTTGCATTTAAACAGTCTCTAGGTACCAACACTAAAAAATCATCAACAAATCTTGATATCTGAATACCCATATCTCCAACCTTCTTTTCGATTTCACTGTCTACATGAGCAAGTAGACAATCAATGACAAAGTGTGCAGACCACTAGTCGCGCAAACGCGGATTTGATTGCTTCATAAAGATAAGGCAACAAGAGAGTTAATAGAAGCATGCCACATTCGCAAAAGACAAGTCGAATGCGTTAGCCAGCCATCGTTAATGATAGTTCATAAAGAAATCGCCTTTCTTGACAACATTTGAAGTGATTGTATGTTTTTAAAGATTTTACAGTTGTTCTTTTGGCGTTTATTGTATTTTGTGTCTTTTGTAGCGTTTTTCCTGATTTCAGTTTGTTGGGGCTTTGTTTTTTTTTTTCCTGTGATATGGCGTTCTGAGGTATGCTCTGGACATGTGAGCTGGGAAGGAAAGGTCATGTGATGCTATATATACATGTTTTCTGAATAAAAATGTAGTTGCGAGTCAGCGCTCGTCTATGTGCTCTTCTTACTTTGTCCTTCGTCCTTTTGCGTTCTTTTCCCACCCAAAAATGAACTTCGACACACTCGCCCAACTTAGCATCCTACTGCAATACAATACCTCCTTTCTCGTGACTTCCCTTATACTCTGCTGTGCGATGTCGGTGCACGTTAAAGACCCCAGGTGGTCGAAATTTCCGGAGTCCTCCACTACGGCGTCTCTCATAGCCTGAGTCGCTTTGGGACGTTAAACATCACAAACGAAACCAAAGCATCTTCTTTTCGTGGTTTTCTTATTCTTCTTTATTTGCACATGGATGTGTGGACTCTGTGGAGTAGCTACACTGATTTACCACATATTCTATTATTATGATGTACAAGGACGTTGACAGAAATTTTCAATGACGTAACATTTAAAGCCTCATGGGAAAAACTTGTGTCGTTGGTTAATGCGAGTCCTTGCTTGATGGTCTGCTACAGCACTAAGCAGTAACAGCTTAACAGGTTGGTCGTAAAGGAATCAGATTAGAGAAAAACAAAACTTTGGCTCGAAAATAAACGCCAGAGTACAAGGACGCACTTCTCTTATAGGTTCTTATTGTGACATTTTACTGCGGTCTGGTGCCTTCAGCCTTGCCTTGAGCGAAAGGGGTATCAAGAATGTTACATATCCATAGAAATGACAGCTATATAATGACGACGCCAATGTGCTCCTCATAAGCTTCACTTTTTCTTTCTCGGATCTTATACAGGTATCTCTTCTTGATATTGCTCCAAATATCACATCGGCTGCTTGTTTTTAAAAGCACAGCCATCGCAAATTCCGAAATTCATCTGAGTCATGGGCCATGTTGTGATGACACATGTTTAGTACACGGAAGATAGCAAAACAGACAGCCGTCAAATGCAAATTTGGTGTTGACAGTTCTTTGCTTTAGGAGTTTCAGATCGAACAGGTAGCGGCGCGCATGTCCCTGTCACACTGTCACAAGTTAGCGTGCGCAAAAGCTGTCACTTCAGGTAAACGTTGCAAGTTTCGTTTGGCGGGGTGGCTTCTTCGCATGAAAATGGCACTGCGTGCATTGCGACGGAATCTAGCCACCGGGGATATGAAGAGGCTTTCCGGGCTTCTGTTAGATAGCGGCTGCAGTACATTATGCATGCTGCTTCAGCCATACCTGCAAGCGAAATGTCGAGCATCAAATAGATGCAACGAAAGCTTTTCGCACTCTTCATATGTTTACTTCACGTTTAAGTGTGATGAAATTTTTGGGACATGCTCTTCTTCCACTCTTTTCTTCTTTTATACCACTGCATTTATGTGATATAAGCTATTATAAATTATATGTGAATATTTTACCTGAAAGACAAGAAAGACATTCTTCTCCATGTAATGAATCGTCGTCTTAGTCTCAATATGTGCATCCTGTGAAAATTTTTTCAAGCAGATGTTTTCGCGTGAACATTAAAATGTATACAGGTGGCCGCTATCCCAGGTCGAAAATAAATCTGTCATGCTTCCGTTGTTTATCGCAAATAACTCGTCTTCCTCATCGTGCGATACTCTTTTCAGGTGGCGGTACGTTCGGCAGACATTTAAAAGTGAATTCCAAGTGGCGATCATTGGTACATAGGATTGGCTGCAATGCAGAAGAAAAGGCACAAATTTGAATAGACTATATGGCAGAAAGAACTATACAGGACACAACGATAGTCATAAGAGGAACTTGTTTTCCGCAAACTCCAAGTCCTTCGAAATTGTGCGAAGAAGAAAGTAAGTCGCACTTCGACTTTCCCCAGACTAACAATTGGCACCGAGAACTGCCGATGTTAATATAAGTTTACCCCATTCGGCATCTCTAGAAACACGGCAGCGTATTTCCGAGCTTTTCCGGTGGACTGGTGTGGAAAGGGTGGGCATTTCGCAACTATTGAGAGGGAATTCAGCAGATCTGGAATGATGCGAACGAATGAGGCGGACTGCTCAACTAGAAAATACTTTCCCGTGCTGGTACCACGTTTGGTTCCGGCTCTTCCAGTTTTAATTGTGTACATTGCATCGATATGTATTGCGCTGTCCGTTCTCAGCGCCAAGAGGCATAAAAACCAATTTCGACTCTGGTATAAAAATTGCCACATTTGAAGTGATTTACATCCTCCAACTTCATAACCTCCTTAATAACTCCAATCTAGTAGAGCGGTAAGATGGGCTAGTTGGTTAACGTTCGGCTTACTGGTCTATTACATTATGTTTCTTGTGCATCGGGCGCTGTTTTACCTCCGAGTTTCTTCTCCAATCCTTCTTGTCTGGTATCCATTGTGGCACTGTATTTGTACAAGGATTGTGCAGCGCTCTAGAAGAACTTCAAACCTGCTACAGTAAGTAGTTTTGTGCCGTCATGGGGACCCCCACACACGAGAGCTTTTCGAGGCGTATACTATCAAGAAGAGAGCACTTGGTTGCATTAGCGATCCTTCGGTTGCACTTGCAGAGGCAAAGAACGGAAAAACATATCGACTCTTTGTCTTTGTCGTACCACCCTTTCCTGAAATGCGCTGGTGACGATGTTATGTTTCGGTTTTGATGTCTTATCTTATTTTATTTGAAATCCGCCTTTTCCTTAATTTTTCAAGTAACCAAGCAGACCACATGGTCAAGTGTGTGCGGTATTTATTACGCTTGGTTTATAAAAAATGAGCACATATTAGTCAGCGCCCATCCTGTGTTTGCGTGTATTCTTTCGTCCACGTTCTTTCGAGCGGTTTTGTTTGTTTTTTTCGTCACTTAGCCTTGAACCAACAAGCCCAGAAAAAAGTAATGTGTCCTGATAATTGCCTATATTTAATTCCTTTAACAGAGTGGACACATATACTCAGGCTGCATATTAAAAGTTACTTCCAACAAAGTTCATAGCAGCACGCGAGTCTACGATAAGGAGCTCGTGTCCGAGCCGTTTATTTTTTCGAACAGGCTCTTCAAATATTTCAGTTCTTCTCTTGCCTCCAATCATCTTGTCAGCTAAACTTCATATACGTAAAACGGCGTCCCTTGGCGAGGCGCACGCATTCCTTGCCCACGTAGTGCTTTTGTCCCTTTCCACCATCGTCCTTGGCTTCAGTCTTTTCAGGCCCCCGATTTTAGCCGCTCGGCTCAAGTAGCTTTACTTGAATAGATTACTTCATTTTTTGCTGACAATTAAATCCCACTAAAAACAATTCCGCTCCCCCTGGTAGCGCTCACAAATCAGTACTCTGTTCTAGACTGCGCGGACAACGCATAGGTGACAACCACTACGCTCTTTTGACTCCGCTGTATGCGTTTTACACCCCTTCCTATAGCGGAACCTACGTGCGAGAGAGCAAGCACTTCGTTCTTGGTCCGCACGCCAACTGTCCTCAGCACACAGGGTAACGTGCTTCTGACAGCTACGTTAACCAGATTACTGAGGCCGTTCCTTCGTCGTCCTTCCATGGTTGTGCAAATGACATCGTAACGACCGCTGCGTCGAGAAAGAATCAGGAAGGAAAAAGTTCCCAGTGGGCGAGAAAGTTCTCGCTAGTATAAACTTTCCCTCTGTGTCTACTTGCAGACCTCTCGCCCTTTTGCAGGAGCTTCACTTCCCGTAGTCGCGTAAGTAAATGGATCGCGATAACGAAGCCCTTTCTGCAAACGATGCCCCTCTTGTTTTGTGCTTGTGTATGTCCGTGCGTGCGTGCGTGTGTGTGTGTATGCGTTTCTGGAAACGTTGCGTACTTCACGGGACTTCCTGTTTGCATAGTACGAGAAAGAAGAACGCGGGGGTCTCGACATCCTGCGCCTACAACGACGCGCTGTGCAGTTCATCTACGGCTTCGCACTGTCGGGAAAAGGTGTGCAACGCTGCTCGTCTATGTGTGCGCCGTTTTGCCTTTGTCCATATCCCAATCCGTAACGGACGTATCTGAGATATCCGTGCGCCTCGGCATGTCTTTTTAGTCTTGTTTTCCCCATTTTTTTTTTCGTTTACTCACGGACCCGGCTGCCCACTGCCGGTAGAAATCACCCGTTACATTATGATTGCTGACTGTTAAAACATGAAGTCCGGTTCCCATCTCGCCTCTTGTGTGAGTTCACAGCGTTAACCGAAAACGCGCGTATCGATTGTCAGGTTCGCACCAGCTATGCCTGATATAACGTTTGAGCCCAATGACACACTGAAGATCATTCACACTCTCAAACTAAGATCTCCAAGGGTGGAAGAACGGGCTAGTTGGTAATTCATCTTGGAAATCAAACTAGCGCACTTCAAAACAAAGACACAGGAAGAGAACGACAACGTTGTTCTCTTCCTGTGTCTTTGTTTTGAAGTGCGCAAGTTTGATTTCCAAGATAAGATCTCCAGCTGGTGTTGACGTGATTAATGCAAAAATTCTAAAAAGCAGACACAGACACACACACACACAAAACGTACTACTGGCGTCATGCTCACTTATATTTTTCAGCATTCTCTTACCTCAGATGTACCACACGACTGAAAAGTGGGCAAAGCCATTCCAGTCCCAGAACAAGGTTCTCCATCTTCACATCTTAATTTCAGGCCCATATCAATCACTGGTATTCCTGCTAAGTTAATTGAACATGTAATATTTTCTCAAAAAGTGAAATTCCTAGTATGCGTTATTGTTTTTTCATTAGCATTACAGTTAATGCTTTGTTTCTGGTTATTGAACACGCTTTCGGCAAATATACATACATTTAGTTTGCTAAAACTTGTCTAAATGAATTGCTTTGTCTCTTTTGAAATCGGAACTTTCTCGTCAACCGATAGATACTAGTTTGATATGGCCGAAAAAGGTTGCTGTTCTCGTACAATGGTTGTATATGGGGTGCTTCAAGGCCACCTTAACACCTTTTTCTTCCTTATTTATATAACTCACTCACCGGTGAACCTTCGTTCAACTGTGCTCATGTTTTCCGATGACTGCGTGAATTACCGTCCTTTATTCAACAGTAGAGACCCCCAAATCATTTGATTCGACCTTGAATGGGTAAAATCCTGATGTAACAATTGATTAATGTACTTAAGCACGAAAAAAAACCACGTCTGTCCTATTTTTTCCATCGACGTCAGCTTTGCTAGCATCAAAATACTTTATTTTGAACGGCGAAATGACTGCTGTATTAACCTATTGCTACAATGAAGGCTTTCGTGAAAAACGGGATGTCAGAGGCACCGTGTCAGCAGTCAGTCGTCTCTGGCTCTGCGTGCGCTCCACTCACTTTCTCTTCTTCCCTACAGCACATAGCACTTTATCGTCTTTGCGACTCGTTACATTTCCCCTGCGCAGCCGATGCCCGCCGGACGAGTTACGGGGTCTCGCGAGGGCGGCAGTACTTCAAGTGCGGAGTGTTAGATAGTTGTCTTTTTCGAACGAACACCTGTTCAAGAGAGGCGTGCAATTTCGTAGGTAATAATAACGTAAGGTTCATCATAGTGAGGCAACAGGTTCTGGTGAAGGCCACTCTGTCGTAGCGGTCGCCAACGCCAGCCATCAGCCGGGGCATAGGTAACATGCCGCGGCGCTCATCGCAGCGTTCCTTGAAGCGCTCTTGTGAAGCAGTGGTCCACAGGCGCGCCATTCGCCAAGCTTCTTCTGCGAGGCACATGGTCTCGGCATTGTAGGATTCGTGACTTAGTGAAAACGGCAATATGGTGTCCAGGGTGTAATGTGGCGGCCCGGCGTACAGAAAAAATGGAAGGGCTATAGCCCGTCGTCTCATGAGTCGCTCTATTAAAAGCATATGTAAGAAAAGGCAGGACAGCGTCCCAGTTCTTGTCATCCGCGGCCATGTGCGTACATTGATCAGCGTCCTGTTTATGCGCTCAGTCAAGCCGTTCGTTTGCGGGTTAGAGAGTGTGGAGTGGCGAAAATTCTTTACATATATACCCAAGAGCTCCTCGACAACATCCGCCGGGAACTGACGGCCCCGGTCACTTATGCCAAGAACCACCGCGGATGATAATAAGATCATTCAGCTGACCAGGAACAGAGACACTTGGTGAGCTGCAATCGATGGGATAGCCGCCGTTTCGCAAACCTGAGTGAGATAATTGGTGCATACGACAATTCAGCGCTTGCCAAAGCAAATCTTAGGAAATGTAGTGAACAGGCCGATGCCGACTTGCTCAAAGGGCACGCTGGGAGGTGGTACATGGTGCAGCAGCCCAGTGGGAGCAACAGGTTTTAGGGCGTTTGTGACGCTGACAATGTGCTCAACTGGCCACATATCTATCAATGGCCGATAACATCTTATACCAGTAAAAGTGTTCTTGGGCACGGTGGAGCGTTCGAGCCGATCCGTAATGAATATGGAGACCTCTGGCGCTGTATAGTAACACACACACACACTCACGCACACGCACGCACACACACACACAC
>JAJIZL010024677.1:81933-95377 GCA_023969395.1 Amblyomma maculatum
TGCCAACGCAGACACACTCTGGGAAGCGATCAGAGGTGAATGGGAAATGCTTCGTGCGGACACAGATGTGGTTCGTTCCCTTTACGAATCGATGCCACGCCGGTTGGCAAGCGTCATCGCTGCTGATGGCGGTTTCACCAAGTATTAGGAATTTTTCGTTTGCCAGTGATGTCTGCATTGTTTTATTTTTATTTTTTGTTTTATGACAATAAACTTGTTGCTTAAGGATTATTTCTCTCTTTTACGCTTTTGGTCGGCACAATAACTATGAATGAGTTGCGATGCACGCTAACGCTCGCAGTTGAAGCATAAGGACCGAGTGTCTATCGAGATGTTTTCATCGCAGTGGGCAGTTTGCAGAAACGAGACCTTTATCGCATGACAGAAGTTATGTTATTATTGAAAGAAAAAAAGAAACAGATCTAAATGATTCGGTATAAAGGTGGCGGGCCCCGTGCACGAGCGCTGTTATCGCTTTCGACTGGCTGCACGCCGAGCACGACGGCCGCATAGCTCGAGCGGCGCGAGCAGTAAACAGCGCCAGCCGCGCCCAAGTGCGGAATAAGCAGCGCTTCAAACAAAACGAGCGAGGAGAAAGGCCAGCGGACGCATATAGGACGGGCATGCGCCTAGTCATCGGCCCGCGCAACCTCGACGCGCGCACCACGCCGCCTAGTGGCCCAGAGGCAGCTTTGAAACGGGGCTCCGGCGTCTCGCAAAATATTGTCCATGACTGTACGTTTCCTCTACATTTCTTCTGCGCTCTGCGCACATGCAGAGCCTTCTTGCGGCAAACACAGAATAACCCCTCCTCGCCATGTGCGGCGCTGCCCCGACACGTGGCGCGCCACTCGCCCCTGATGTTTCGCCGTGCACCCTCACGGGTTGTAGAATCAAGCGTCTTTCCTTTCTTTAGATCACTATATTCGCTCACCCGCTTCTCCCCTTCGGGCCGCGCGGGTACTGGTGCGAGGATGCCCAAATACCCTTGCGTTTAATAAGTTTTCTCGACGAGGTGCAATAACGCTATCGCGTTCCACTCTTGAAGGCGAAGCTTAAGCGTCCTCCAAATTTTGTTTCATCCGTTCAAACGTACGTGCTCCGGAAATGCACCACCTCTACAAATTCGATCATTACTAGGGTCCTTACTTGTCCCCGTCAAGTGCATAAGCAACTATATAGATTCATTCATCAATTCGGCCATCCTTTTAAACGCCAGTAGAAAAGGATTTGGCATGGTGTGCCATCAGCTCTCGCACTCTCGACTCCTTTGAGTTTCACAGATTTTTAGACGTCTTGAGCTTCCCTTTAAACTATATGAACCAAATCGGAAAATTAGGAACTTGCACCTGGCGGCAAAGATATTCTATTTAACCTTCGCCTCATTTTATGTTGCGTGTACCCAGGGATCCATCCCCGTTCTCTTCTGCAGCTCTTTCCTTCAGCAACCCGCTCACAAATTAGTAATAAATTCTACTTGATCATTGAGGCAGATCCGGCATGTAAAATAAAGATGCGGAAGCGTAAAACAACATTTTAATCACCGTCCTCATGCGGCACGAAGCAGTCCTTCCAGCAGATTCGGTAGAGTGGGCGCCGCTCGGTACGCACGAAGATACCTATGTTCTTGTAGACATCTGGGGAATATTTTCCTAGCCTAAACGCGAGGGGTGTGACCTTCGGACTTTAATTAAACGCAGCTGACGAGAAACATCACCCACTTTTGTTGATCTTGGATGATTTCTTTCATTTTTTTTTTGTTCGCTACATTTGCACTCAGATGATTTGTTCAGTACTGAAGATGCCTAGAAACTCATGGTTTTTCTGCAGTTCCGAATTCCTGCAGTGTACTAAGAATACTGCTCTAATGTATTCGTACGTCAGCGAGCTTATCGCAACGGAAGCATGCAGCAAGGATGGTAACCTATTACATTTGGAAGCTACTATTGGGTACAAAAATTTCCAGAGCGCTTCACCAGGAATCGTCGCTTAGGGCAACAAATTGGATTCCAAGGCAAGGAAAGCGCAGAAGGGTGCAGCATAAAGTTAGCTGGGCGGATGGGGTTAGGGAGTTCGCAGGGGTTGCAGCTAGCACAGGACAGGGTTAATTTGAGCAGCATAGGAAAGGCCTTCGCCCTGCAATGGTTATAGTCTGGCTGATGGTGATGATCATCATCAGGAATCGTAGCCAATATCTCTGTTGAGCCTGTGTCAGGAGAACTTAACGATCTGAAAGTCGGACTCTTATGTGATATCAGCTAGTAAAATCAAGAGATCGCCGAAGAATAGAGCGCTTGTACGCCAGATTTGCTTTTCTCGTGTCCTGGAAGCTTTGTTGCCAATTGTACGTATAGCGAAGGGCGACTGCAACCGAAAGTATGGCCCGACACTGCCACGTTATTCGCAACTAAATCTTCACCGGAAGAACACGAAATATATATGCTTTTCTTATAAAATTCTGCTTCTCCGATCAATCCATAAGCTCATAACACACTTCATTGTCGCTTGGTTATAATTTCTTAATGCGAAAGCATTACTTGAATATGTTCACAGATTTCTGTCCGCAGACCGCGTCCGCAGACTGCGTCCACAAAATCGTGTCCGCAACAGTTGTGAGTGATTGAGAAATGGTAGAGGTTAATGAGTGGTGTCAATCGATAGAGGGGGACGTAATGTTATGTCCGAAAAATAATTAGGCAAATACGTTATTAGGTAATTACTTAGAGGCAAAAAATAAAAAAAGTAAAGGCGGAAATGGTCTCATTAGCCAATGGCTTGGCGCCACATTTGAATGTATCAAATAATAAATAGGTAATTAAATCAGTATTTAAGATGACGTCAAGGATGTGACGTCACGCAACCTGAAGTCAAGCCTAAAAATGGCACAGGAAGGCATTGGCGCGCAATTCGAAAGTACAAGAGACTAAAATAGTTGATTAAGTTAGTTAGTTAGGGCGACGTCAAGGATATGACGTCACGCAACCGGAAATAGTGCCGAAGGAGGACACAGGAAGGGATTGGCGCGCAATTTGAGACTAAAATAGTTAATTAGGTCAGTAAATTAGGGGGACGTCAAGGATGTGACATCACGCAACCAGAGTAGAGCCGAAAAAGGGCATAGGATGGGATTGGCAATTTGAAAGTACCGATACTAAAATGGGTAAACAAAAAGGAATTAATGTGGTGTAAAAGATTTGACGTCACGCAACCGGAAGTAAAGCCGAAAAAACGCATAGGAAGGAATTGGCGCGCAATTTGGAAGTACCAAAGACTAAAATGGGTAAACAAGAAGTGAATTAATGTGACGTCAAGGATGTGACATCACGGGCATAGGAAGGGATTGGCGCGCAATTTGAAGGTACCACTACTAAAATGGGTAAACAAGAAGGGAATTAATGTGGTGTAGAGGATTTGACGTCACGCAACCGGAAGTGAAGCCGAAAAAGGCATAGGAAGGGATTGGCGCTCAATTTGAAAGTACCAAAGGCTGAAATGGGTAAACAAGAAGTGAAATAAGCGACCAGAAGGAACTAGAAGCGACCAGAAGCAACCAACAGCAGCATCTGTGCTTTCTCATTACTTCAATGCAGATTCTGCAGTGCTCTTTATTCTTCTCCCTGACGCCTGAGTTATTCATTGATATCCAACTTAATTATCGACAAAATGTCTTAGTCATATGAACCAGCTAAATTGTAATCTCCTATATTTATCAGATGGCCCTTTTCTGTAAGTGCCCTTCAATGGCTGTTCTCACGGATTTCACTCCGCTGTATTTTACCTTGTCTTGCATATTATACAGTATCGTAAATATGGTTACTAATCATAACTATGGTTAGATAAGTAACCATAAATACACCACCCAATGGGTTCACGAGTGAGAAGCCCTGAGTAGCTACACACAAGATTCATTAGCACGGGAGCACCGCGCTGACGGTCAAGGAAAGACCGTAAAGCTACTATTTTGATATACTGTCTCGATGTGCGTCAGTTCCTTCACATTCAGCGCCGTCAATAATTTCTTTTAATGCAGGGTATTTGATGCCTTAATATGAGAAATTTCTCGACATTTTTCCATGTGGGTTTAACTTTGTTCGCTGTTAAAATACTTGTTTGTTCCAAACTAGCGTAAACTCCTTGAGTCTTGATAACAGTCAACAGCATACCTTGACGTTGACCATAAACACAATTTATTTTATTCTTCAGTCGCACGCCCTCACAACATCCTCTTTGACTTAAGTCCTTCATAAAAAACCTAGAAATTGTATACCAAGCTGATATTTGTATCGAAAAAAATATCCGTAGCAACGTTAGATAATAGTTCCTTTTTATTTATTTTTATTTTTCATTTTGACATATTCCTATCACAAATGCTTAAAAGCTTGAACGGGAAGTATAATTTTACAACAGAACGTTAAGCGTTGTCTCTAGCATTATCCTGCTCTTTCTGCATTTACGAATTTTCGAAAGTGTTCTAAAAAGATCCGGTCTATAGCCGTAGACCTGCGCAGACGCAACCATACCGGACATCATTATTCGATGACAAATCAATAGGAAAAAATTCAGTCTGAAAATTGAAAAGAACAGCTCCTGGTTTTACCAGCAGTTTTCTGCCTATTTCTATCATGGATTCTCTCACTATGTAAAGACAAAAAAGTGGTGTTTGACAAGCTTTGTGCCATCCTTATATTAGCCAGACTTTTTCCTTACTCCCTCAGGCAGTAATTTACACAACGGCACATCTGGCTGAAGTATTCTTTGCCCGGTCGTGGAAATATAGGTTTTGCACACACGAAAGAGAGCTTTTGTGTTTATTCGGTTAGCCCTGTTTTTCGTGATAGCAAGTGGATCGCCGACGTAGCTCTATGGTAAAAGTTCTTGGGGCTGAAAAAACATCGGCATGTTTAACCGGTTAACCATATTTTTCAGCCTGAGGGTGACCTTGTGCTTGTAAGGTGTCCCTTCCGCTTTCTCTTTACCTAGTAAATTGTAGCGGTTTTAGAATTTTATTTTAGCAGTAATTTAATCAAATTTAATTGTTCAATTTTCTTCAAAAGTAAGTAATGGTCATCGTTTATGAAACGTCTGTATTGTGCACAATTTTCTATCGTGCATTAATATGCTCTTCGCTCCGCCGTTTCATTCATTTCAGCAATTACAAAAGCCCTAAATACTTTCACTGGCTGGATTGTTTATGTTATAATGGTTTTATGCGACTCAACTTCCCGATGTGCATCAGGCTATAACGGAAGCGTAGTGCAGGGCCCCTGATAAATTCGAACACGTGTAATTCCTCAACGTGCATTCACATCGCACAGTTCAAGAGTTCTGCGTTACTTCTTAATTGTTCTATACATACAGTAGCATGTTTTGAATGAAGAGAGATTAAAACGTGCACTTAACAATTTTATTAATTTCGTCAAAGTGTTTTCTCTGACTTGTGACCTTCCAGTAGAAGGCGAACTTTCCAGTAGAAGGAAATACGTATGTCCCCCCCCCCCCCCCCCCCCCCGTACTGAAAAAGAGCTCGTTTCATACTACTCAGCCAGCTCAAACATCGTATAAGGATCGCTAGGAATACTCTGCTTGTAATACATTCCCAGATATTGTGTCTAGACTATGATATATAACCATGTTTCCTTCTTAGTTTGGGAGACTATTATCTTAGTAGCTTCCTTAGGTCGGACGTGGTGGTGGTCAAGGTGGACACGCTTTCGAAGAAACTGAAAGCGGGATTATGCAAGACCTCCGCAATACCACTGTAGGGTAAAAAGAGAGCGGAAGTTCTATCGGACATAGAAGTAAACGAATCACGGCTCAGGCAGCTGGAGCAGCTTCTATATCGCCCCGTGCGCTCACGACGAGAGTACCCCGAGTATCGCCAAATCTCGGCCTCAAAGTGGCAGGGGGGTGTCACGCTTGAGAAATTTGTAGTGCAGCGTTCGGTTTCGCTGCTGCGGGCGTTCGCGAGGGTGAGAATCGTGTATCGCCGTTAATCGAGCACCTGATTTAATTCATCCTGCACAAGCAGTTCAAAAATGGCCGCTACTTGTTGCAGCAAGACCGCAGCCCCGTGCACGAAGGACGCATTCCTCAGCTGCTGTGACCACGTAACTGGCTCACCTCAATCCGATCGAAAACAACTGAGGAATGTTGGAGACGCTTGCCTCAAAGCGCTCTTGCGTTGTCATAGCTGATCAGCTGTGATATGACGAGAAGGAAAAGTGGCACGCGCTCTGTGACTTGATGGCGAGATTAGTCGGCCGACGATGACTTTTCATCACAGGGAGGACACTGATTACAATGTCATTTCAATATGCTTCCACCAATAAACTTTCAGATCAATCTGTTCCTGATGGTACGTACACCTGTATAGAAGATTCGTAACCGACAACATATCGTGGACGCCAATTGCTGTTTTCTAAACATTCGCTGCAATGAATTTGAAACCCACTGCCAGAGCCGATGCTGCAAAATAAATTTCTAACGACAATCAGGGCCTGCAGCAGACCTCACGCATCCACAACGTATCGCTCCGGCGTGAAAAAATGCTCGTCATGGTAGCCGCTGTAGCGGCGTGTTGCACCCTGTACTGCCTGGAGTCGAGCAGTGGTGGGTGCAAGCGATAGGCACTAATGTGAAACATTACGCGAACGTAAATCTCCAGCAAAAATAGAAAGAAAACCTAACGTGTCTTTGCTCCTTCATAGCGCAGCGGCTCGGTGCTCCACGGCCGTCCGCCACTGCGCGAAAGCGCCATGTGCTTTAACGCCGATGCATAATTACCTTTGTCGCCAACGTCAGCAGCAAGGCAACGGAACGCTGTCCGAAACATTTAAGAGTGACAAGCACCTGCGCGAGAGTGAGGGCGAAGTTTGGCGTAATTCGGGGCACTCACGCAACGGCGCGGTGCAGCCCCGCAGCCGCTCCGGCCGCCTGAGCCGTGGCCCATTTGCTTCCTTCGTCTATAGTACCGTACATGCAAAGTGTTGTCCATAGCTGAAAAAGCTTGTTCAGTCGAACCGACGAATGATGATGAAAATGCGGGGCTGGGGAACGAGCTCGAAGAGTGATTTGTCGAGTGTTAAACCTAACGTTTACCATGAAATTCCGCTAGCCTATGATGTGGCATATATGTCCCATCATGCGTCGCCCAGTAGCGTTAACGACCAAATCTCGAAGTGTGCAGAATGTCTGGCTAATTATTCAGTGCACAAACGTTAGGCCCTACTCCATGAGCTCCCATTTTTTTTTTATTTAGATTGATTTGGTCATCTTTTGTGTGTGGATGGAGGAGTGGGGGGGGAAGCGTTTGTGGGAAGCGATCGGATAATTTACTCAGTACTGACTGTTTTTTAAGGTTAGCTGCATTAGGTAGGCATTAGTTAGCCGGCACGTACGACGAGTGGCATGACCTATCGCTGAAACCGGGACCCGCTATACAATATGGTTTTGTGACAAGCCACTCGCTGCTTTCGTCTGACGGTGCCGCCGGGCCGAGTAAACTGATAGAATACGGCCTCTTGTATAATATTTCTTTGCTTGCTACAGCCTATACAAGAAGCAAACTTAGAACCGATTTTGAAGCCATGCCGCAAGTAGTGGGAAAGTTGGGCCCTAAACTCGTTTAGCGGCAATAGAAAATAGCCATGACCTGCAGGATAAATACTGAAAATAAACTACGAGACTAACAACTGGAATGCTATGCACCAGCAAAAAGGGTATATTTTGTTATCTTGTTTTCTGAAGGAACTAGGTCAGTTTAATAAAGCTGCTCGGCCGCGGTGACTCGGTGGATATACAGTAGCACACGAGTTTTTTTTTTTTCAATATTTTTTTCTCTTTTTCTTCAGAATGCGTAACCCGACTGAGTGCTTTCGTAACCTGGCATCGTCCTGCTGTACACGTCATGCGTACGTCACAATTTGGATAAAGTGGCGAATTGTCTAGGATAGGGCCCCCGTTCACGCTTGGAACGCTATAAGATCCGGCGGTGCACGAGTTTTCTAAACAGCTGGCGTCAGGAAGTACTTTTTTTTCGCCGGTGGTGAATCCAATCGCTCTCGACTCGAAGTTTTTTTTTTTTTTTTTTACACCGCTTCTATAGGCTTTCCTCCGACCACTATGAAATGCATTGTTTATTAGGGCGTTTGTTATAAAACATAGCTGCTGCTGACTATGCGGCACATAACACTTTTTCAATACTTCGACATATATTGGAGGCCTTAGCTGAGATAAAATTTCTTTCGCGTCTGGTTAGGTAGCTTACTACTTACTTCATTGAAAACATGTAATGTATAGCAGCGCCTGCGTAGACCTTTGGGAACACAATATATACTGCGGTTTAGCTAACAATAAAAGTTGTGAGTAGTGCTCGCTTTCGTGTTCCTTCTTTGATTATCAATTTCTTTGCGCTGAGCGAGGTGATCATGTTGATCTGATAATGTTTGCATAACCTGACCAGTTGAAGCCTCAGAAAACGTTTATATAAAAGGTACCTTTTTGATTTCAGTTTCCAGAAAGTTCAGGGTGCTTAACCTAGCTTGAAATTTAACTCTTTTCCCGTTAGCGATCTTTCTAGTGTGAGACTGGAGCTTGAAATTCTTCCTAAAAATCGTATCATCGCATGCTACACTCAGAGATAGTTAAGTATATATCGCAATTTCTGTGTAGTACATACAGAATATTATGCCAAGAAAGGTCTGGCGGGGCTTGTTCTATAGAGCCACCTCATTTTCATTTCAGGAACCGAATGCTGAGAACGTAACTCATACTCGACTATCGAATGGCAAAACGTCCAATACATTACTGTAAGCGCCCACCACCCTCTCAATACTGGCAGAAGAATCTTACGAAAATAGAGCGAGCTCAGATTTTATAGAAAACAAGGACCCTATAGGTTAGTGTCACATTCCTTAGCCTCTTTGCTCTACTGCTGTTTGATTTAGAAGGGTGGGTGTTGCGCAGAAAGGAAAGAGCAAGGTGACTGATGATGTCGCGCCTATTGAAGGCAGAGTCGTGAGGGCTATAGAAAAATTCAGCAGTCTAAAGCATACTTGATTCGTCGTATCTCAAGAATAAAGGTCTTCAAGATAGTGTACAGAAGTTTCAGTGATTACGAGTTAAGTATTAAAAACAAAGATGTGGGGAAAGCAGTCTTTCACAACTTCCAGCATTGTTTCTTTTTTTCCCTAGTCCTGTCTATTTTTATTCTTTTTTATTATTTCTGCGCCTGAAATTCAGTTGTATTCAATAATACTATGTAAAAAATTACATCGCAGGTTACTGTCGCTTACTACTCTTTTTAATGTACGAAGGGGGGGGTGCTTAACCAATGCCTGTCTGATTGCTGAGCTTTTCCTCAAAGGACACTAGGAAGTCTGGCATCTCATATCAATTGCAGAAGCCTGCGCCTCTTAGAGGCAAAAGACAGCATTATTATTATTTTAATTAATTAATTATTGTAAGACTACTTTTTTTGCAAGAAGCTACCGCAGATACGTAGACAAGGACAAAGTGTTTGTCGCTTCGTCGATCATAGTATCTGTTTCCTTTTTTTTTATCCTTGTATAGATATCTACGCGGTCTTATTTAAGTGATGCTTGCTTCATTGTAGTAATTTCAATTAACTGAAACACAGAGCGATGCATAAAACAATTGAAAACACTACCCCAGTCGGAATGCGTGCATATCAGTTTCCCTGCGTCTGGTACTTAGATTCGTTGCTGAAAAAAAAACATTTTGTCCCAACATCGTACAGACGCAATAGGTTGCCCATGGAACCCTTTCGCAAATGAAGATTTTTCTTTGAAACTTAAGTCGCTATCTTGCATCTCCGCTTCGTGTAACCGAGCTGTAGAGCCACCAAGTGAACTAGCTCTCTCGCAAGCTTTGTATTGACGTTCACTGCAATAAGGGAGGCTTTCAGAGCACACTCAAAGAGCATTGTGCAAATCTCAATTCAGAACCTTTTCTTTCACTGCTTGGAAACCACGCAGACCTCGGCAGAGAACTGTGCCTTCCTTTGAGGCATCGCGAATTTGGAAAGGACTCTGTTTAGTCAAAGAAAATTAGGCATTCCGCTCTCTGCCGCCTTTTGTGCAACATCCGCTATGCCGGAGCCGTGCGCGTTTCATCGTTTCGTGATAAACACAAATCACCGTCTCGCGAGTAGATTACTTGCGGCAACTTCTTTTCCCGTGACTTCCTAATTGTCTTCCGGAAACCCGCTGCACAGGACAGTTTCCGCTGATTCAGCTCCTGCGGGATGGCAGCCTACGCCTCAATGACAACGCTGACTACAGCTCGATCGTTCGGCACACGAGGCTAGGCATGCCGGGGCAGGCTTAAATCAAGAAGGACAAACTTGAAAGAGACCAGCAGGATATTGACAAACTATTCGCGAATCGCAAACGACTGCAGCTTCTTGATGAGAGTTTGGACACCGCAAACTGGATAGCACCAACCAGCGGCTTCGTGAAAATGAAGTCCTCTATCGGTCTCCTTGCCGGCGGGATAAACACGAGATTCCCCAAAGAGACCTGTTAGTGCGCAGAACTTTATCGTGCTTTGAAAGTCTCTTTTTCCGTAATCGTAGCTGTGTAAGTAGATGGATATAATAGCTTTGTTTTCCTCATGCTCACATGTTTGAAAAGGCGCCATTTATACCGTGACACTGCTTGCTTGCTAGTGTGCGGATGTATATCCAGAGAGTTTTCTTGTGTCGGAATTTGTTGTTTGATGCATTGTTTCCACGGTGCAATACAACAGTTCCGGCGCTTTGTTTAAAAATATTAATATCTTTGTTGATCATTTATTATTTTAATATAACGCTTTGTTTCAAAAATACCAACGTTGTGCGAAACCAATTCATTGTCGCGATCCTTTCGACAAATCCTGCTGATTCTCAACTAGAGTACTAGTTTTTCTGCCAGTTAGTTTTCTGGTTCCAACTTTAGTCATGTACTTGCCAAGGCACCAGGCAAAATGTTAGCGCCCAATAAATTTTTAGAGCCATCATCACACTAAATATGAGTATTATCAATCGTTTGTCTCATAGTGAGTTCATTTATCACGCAGTTGTTCGTTTTGTGCCCCAAATATATGTGCTTCAAACTTTGTTTATTATCAGTAGTGTGCCGCCATAATAACTACGCTGCTGTTTTATCGGTAGTTACGTTAGGTCTGCTTTGTATTCTAGCAGCTGGTGCCGCATGTAGAGGTATCAAGCCATAAGAAAAGCCCACTCTTTTCCTAAGTGAGAACGTACATGGTGTTTTAATTGTTCTTTTCGTCAGCGTTGCTATCAACTGCACCAAACACAGGGAAAGAAAGAATATACGACGAACGACAATAGGACTTAACACAACAAAGTATCAGTAATGACGGAATTAACATTTTAGAGATCAGCATTGCGGGTGAAAAATCCCGTCCAGGTTCCATTAGCATCTGCCGTCTTCTCGGCCCTCTCAACCACTCCTGCCTTGTTGGGCCTGAGCTGGACAGTAAGCATTGCCATTGTTCTATCATATGAGTGTTACTGTTCGACACTGCCCTATTCTCGTGACAAGCCCATATGTCATGTGGTATAAGTATAGTTTCGTTTTGCCTGTAGTGTGGAGAACCGTTTATATAAGCTGTCGAGTGTAGATTCCTGGCTAGGCTTAGGTGTCAATATATGTGGCATAGCAAATATTCGCTAGCGACGGATTTCTCCCAATTTAGGTCTTTCTGATGCTTCTCATAATTACTTTCGTCGCCTTCAGCACAATGCGAGCTGCCCCGCTGATTCTTCCATCGCTGTTTCACTTGCTTGCCTGCTGGATGCTGGGATTCTCGTCGTTCTAGTTTGCAACGTCTAGAGACATGGCTCATTCTTTTGCGGCAAAAATGTCTGCCACGCTAATCGAAGCACAGAAGACCTCCTGCAGATTGCTTTCAACTACACAGGCCATATTTCCCTGCCGGTCGTTGTGTGGCACTGCGTTCACGTAGTACACGTCATCGTATCTGGCTAAGAACTCCTTCACCTGATATCTGATATTTCTTCTTGCTTCAATATATCTCTGAGGGCATGTTCTTTGCGACGGTGTCCATTTTCATTTCGGTCTTTATCTGTATTGATATTTTGCTCGAGCACTTTAGATGAGTCGCTGAATTTGGCTGCCTCTTTATCTGTATTGATATTTTGCTCGAGCACTTTAGATGAGTCGCTGAATTTGGCTGCCTGAATAAAATTTTGCATGCATTAGATATCACGATCCTCGAATTTTGTGCGGAGAATGTGTTTTGTACTGTGTTGTGTACGCCCATTTTTAGCTCTTTGTCAGTAGAGGTGGCAGCCGGGGGTTTATATACATACCTAAGTGTTGCTTCCAGTTGTTTGTTTTTTGGCTGAGTGGTAGTTAGAACCGTGTTATATAAGTTATGTGGCTTGACACTAGGTTCTGAGTTACTCAACAATGTGTCCCTTTCATGCGTGTCCCTCTTCTAGTTGGTGATTCTAGCTGTCACCCTGTCATTGAGACTGCACCGTAAAATGATCATTGTAGCAAGAACGATGACCGCATCGAATTCTCGAGTAGTTAGTCATTAAAATCACACAAGTATATTCCTAAGTTCATGTCCTAGCTCAGAGCTAGACTTGTGAATACGATTGTCCTTAATTTAAAGATGAAAAATCAGTACGTCAAATCAGCTAATATTGAGCTTTCATTTAAAAGGCGTCACTGCTATATCTTATGTATTTTCATTAGGGGCTTTATTTTACCATAAACATTAGCAGGAGACTGTGATTTCAGCTAACATTTATTTTATTTGTTCCGTGCTTACAGTGAATGCACCAGCATTAACACTCAATCATCAAGTGCCGGAATGCGCAATACATTTGCATCCATTCAAATTGGACCTTCTAAACTTCTTAAAAGTAAGAAACAAGTGTTTGCTTTGGAAAGCTCTGCAAGCAGTTACAAACATTTATCTTTTTTTTCTTGCTTCAAGAAATGTAATAACTTCAAAGAAGTTTAATATTCCGTCACGACATCGTGGTCAGACTCTAGGCTTGGCATATGTGATCGTATTGACTTTCGGTTATGCAGCCGCATTATTGGCTGTAGATCGAAGAAGAAAGCCTCTAAAAATGAGCGAGCGGAATCCTTGAAGCAAGTTTGTTTCTGTGGTTTCTTTCGAACGCTTTCAGCTCCAACATTTCTCGGAAAGTTTACCACCTAAAGCAATTTTCTCAGTGTGCGTATAAGTTACTATATGTATTCCGGATCCCAGAAGATAAATATTGTTGCGAGAGGTACGGGGATCGACACCCCGCACCTCCACCAAGTGTTAAGCGGGGATCCAGGCACTGGTAGCGGGCACTGGTAGTGAGAAGAACCGGAGCGGTGGTGGCTGTTGTGCCTGGCCAAAGCCGCCCAGAAATTCAGCCGGACGCCAA
>JAJIZL010024677.1:105377-151151 GCA_023969395.1 Amblyomma maculatum
GTTTGGCGTCCGGCTGAATTTCTAGGCGGCTTTGGCCAGGCACAACACCAGAAAAAGACGGAGCACCAATTTTTACCACGAAAATTAACTGGACAGAGCTTTGTTTCAATTTTCCTAAACACACATTGCGATCGGGGGCGCGAAGGCAGAGAGGTTTTTATCAGCGTGAGCACGTATAACACTTCCTTCGTATTACACCAACCGCCATTAAAAAAGGCGGTCAGAAACAGGACGAGGAAGAATCGATACACATTCTTTTCTTGTGTATAGGCGCAGTTTACCATGCATTTGCATCACCAACTATATCCCAGTTTACTGTTATACACAACCATCTTTAAGTTCGCAAGAGCTCGCGGATTTTTTATTTTTTTTTTTTTGCTTGTTTTGGGGGGGGGGGGTTCAGGTGAAAAGATGTGGCGTTGTCACCACGGGATTCTACTTGCGGACTGCACGTGTCACCTTCCCCAACTTCCTGCTCCGTACTCTAGTTTCAAGGTTAATGAAGTCGAAATGATGCCGGCGCTAATGGTGCCCTAAATTTCTCAATCTTGTTCTTAGACACAACCATACCGATGAAGGGAGGACATTATACTGAAGCTCACTACGATCATGTTTTTCAGCTTCAAAATACTTTGCCTATTGTCTTGGTGTCATTTTACTCTTTAGCAGTCTTTTTCACTGTTACCTTGCATTAAACATCCCTTCCCGTTCTCGCCACCCTTTCATGCCTTCAGTTCTCAGGCCTTCACTTTTTTTTTTTTTTTCAGACTTCGTTAATGCCAGAGTGACCTATATAGTGGCAATTTCGAACCTCTATAGATTTTTTTTTTCATTTTTTTTCATTTGTCAATATTCCCTTATTTTCTTAACAAGCATCATGCGCCAGGTCTCCCTTAATGTTGTTAACCAGTGTTATGCGCCACCTGTAGACGTCACCATCAGATTGCTCGTGTTTTGGATATTGTGTTGTCTAACAATCAGATGGAGTGCTCAAGAACGTTTGTTTTGGTTGATTTCTTTTCTTCTTTCAAGTAATTGATCCAAATAAACTTGTGTCCTTCTGCAGGCAGCGCATCATCCCTCCCCGAAGGATAGATCGTTATAACCAATTTTATTCCACGAAGCTTAGTAAACAATATTTATATAAACATGGTATTTACTAGCCACGAAACCTGCAATATTTTTAATTTGAGCCACGCATGGATGATGAAACCGGAGAAAGAAGGCCTTCCTTTTTATCACTAATTCAGACACTTTAGAAGCAGAATGAACGTCTTCCGATTTATCAGAAAACTAAAAAGTTAAGTTAATAGTTGATCCAGCTGATCCAGCATTTGCCAGCTTTCAGATATCGGCAGCATATTTCAAGTAACGTCAGCACAACACAAGTAATTTAATCTCCTTGTAAACATGCTGTGTCAACAAGTAGCGGTAGCCTAAGCTCATATTTATCGATATTTAGCAACCCTAGTAAGAGCCATAAATATTCCAGATAACGAGTCCTGTAAGCTGTGTTTACCTGACCACGATCGCTTAATGATCCGAGTTAGTCGCTTAGCCTTGGCGTTGAACACGCATCACGCTATACTGTCGACAGAGATCTGCCTCCTGTCGCCGGCGGATAGCCGCCAAGGTTAGTTTTCGCAGGAAGCCGACGGTGCACAAGAAACAAGACGAAGGAAAGAAAAAAACGGCGTTTTGCCAGAAGCCCTGCTTAAGAGTTCTCGCCCTCTAGCAGTGCAAACAAGAATGCGGAGCATGCAGTGTTTATATCCTTAGCGTTTACGTACGACCAGTGTTTACATCTGAACGCGTCTCCTCCTGTCGTTGAGTAGGGGGTATTACGTCCTAGCAAGTAAGTAGGGGGCCTTACGTCCTAGCAAGCAAGCAAGTGAGCAAGCATAGTAATCGAGTGAGCGAGAGAGCGATTGAACAAATGCAACATGGTTAAGAAAATACTTAGACACGAGGCTGGATGTTTCTTTTAGATAAAACACGAGGTTATCCCATTTGAAGAGGAGTTAATAAACACAAGGCTGTGGCAAGGCACCCAATGCTTATAACTTCTGAACATTCCTACACTGCTTCCTGGAAGTGTAAGAACGGGTATTAAGAAACCCGAGGACATATAGTGGATACTATGCATAAAAATATCTATTTCCGGTCAGCCTTGCAGTCATAATGGATACTGTTCAGTACTGTTCAATAAATAAATTTATTTCTTTATTTATTTACAGTACCCCAATGTTGTATTGCCAAATTTATTTAGCTTTCATTCAATGTGCCTAATTCAGGAATTATTTTCTTTCGGCATATGTGCCAATATAGATAGCCACAGCTCACCTTCATCTGTTTGCGTGATTAGAAACTAAGTTGTACCCGAGAAGATCTAGCATTCCAGTACCGTTATTGTACCAGATTTCATTTAAGGTAAGGATATTAAAGCCGAAATAAAATTATTTAAGGAAAACAATAATTTATTCACTTTATTTTGGGTAGCATGAGCGTTTAGGTGAAGAAGTCTGAGAAAGTCCGGAAAAGTAAGGTCGTGGTATTTCTTTTCGATGTTTTATCTCTATTTCAGGGCGCTGTCAAGGTCATCAGAGCGTATCTTCGCGCTGACCGGGTCACAACAGCTTATCTCTTCTCCTTTGATATGTGTACAATTTCAGAGTTTTCGGTACCATGCTCCCCACAGTCACAAAGATGTTTGTTTACATAAATTGGGGTCGCGTCCCAGGTGACAGGTCAAAGATTTACTTTCATTCTTTTCTCAGAGGTAGTGTTCCGTTTTGTACGAAATTTGAATTGCACACCCTTCCTGTCAGAATTGCGCGCCGGTTCCCGAAAACATTCCTTAATGTTGGATTCACTGATGGGCTGATTAACTGCGATTCCTATCTTAGACAGACTGATTATACGGCTTTCGTTTTTTGTTTGAATGAAGCCCTGAATTTCAAGAATCGCATCAAGCCAGTACTGTTCTATGTGAACTAATCTGTTTTCTCGAGTCTGCCATCTTGTTTTCTTCTGTCCGACATATGAGAGTAAACAAAGCATTCCCTTCCTCTTGCTTTGTATTTTACAATCGCTCAGATTCCTGTTGCTGTTAAGAACCTCGATTTCCGAATTAACGGACTCAGGGATTTGTATCAGGCTGCGTTATTCTGTGTGTAACTCACGGGTTTCATTTATCGGGTCCCTTTCCACTGCATCTATGAATTCCGTAGTTTACGTTTTAAATTCCTCTTCGTACTTGGCAAACTCATCTTTAATTTCCCCTTCAACTTTGCAAGATCATTTGCCATCTTTGGTAATGCAATATAGAGCTGTGCTAGGAACGTCAAGACAAACACCAGAAACTTGGCAGCACCGACGAGAAGGCAACATTAAAAATTCAGAACATACTGACGCATCTTGCGGCAAATATTAGAGAAGGTCCTTGGGTGAAGTCAGCTCTACGTTATCGCTACTGCCAAATTTATTTCTAGTGCACTTTTAAAGCCTTATTTATGAAAATAACGCTCAAACATCATCATATTGCGAATGCATCAGAAAATATCAGAACATTGATTGCGAGAACCCAAGACTATTGCACTGCTTTAACACCAGCGAGCAGATGCTAATAGCAGGCACCGGCTTCAGGCATTGACGCGGCATTCTTTTTTATTATTCACACTTCTGTATCCGGAGTGTAAACTGGCTAGAACTTATGAAATTAAAATATATATAATATCACTGTACAATTCGAAATTTAAGTGTAGTCGTGCAATGCCAGATGTGTGCAGGGTGAAAAACAAAACTGCGACGACTAGTAGTGTTGTGCCCTGCCTGCTTCAGTGATTCGCTTCTATACTGAGTTAAAAAGCCTCTACTGGATTGTCTAATTAAATTATTTAATGTCATCTATAACAGAAACACTTCACGTCTTCATTCGCAGTGGAGCTATTGATCTGATCGTCGTCTGCTGGGTACATATCTTCAACTGATCACTTCATATCCTCGGCAGTGGATGCAAAACTAGCTCTGTTGTAGGAGGAATTGAAATAATGCTCAAAACAGTCTGACCTATCAGGCTGAAGCTAAGAAAGAATACTCTCACGTGTGAAGTCAGCTTAATCTGATCCGGGCATCAGCAGGACCTGGTTCACCTTTTGTATGACGTACGATATGCACGTAGGAATACGGGGCTTCTTAGGAATCATTTCGTCCTCAAAGCTCATGAAAATTAAGAGTTATAGATAAACAAGCTTTAAAATACAGGGACAATTGGCTTAATTTGATTCCTGGGTATAAAGCATTTAAAAAAAAAAAAAAACTTCAAGTTTTGATAGAATGCCTGCAAGTAGCGGAGTTGAGAAAAGGGCTCTCTAACCAGTGCTCCAAGAACCTGGAGTGAGCTAAAGCCTTCCTCAGAGCCTTGTACGTACTCATTGGGTTGCACTTACCTTACAAAGCGCAATCTATAGACTCTCCTGTCTTGAACATGTCCCCTGTTGAATAATCGTCTACACGTTCTTCGTCTGTTTTGTAGTAGCACCAGCTAATATGAAGAATGTTGTTCGAGGTTCTGGATGCATTGCAAGCACGCGTGAGCCATTGTACCGTAAAGACGTTGACAAAAGGGCTTGTCTAACCAAATCGAGCCGCCTTGCCCCGGAGGTGTTATTCATTTTGGATTCATATTAATCACCGGATATATTTATACCCCCTCAGCCGCCACGTAGTTGTGCCGTGCCCATTTATAACGAAAAGAATCGTGCATTCCGCCTGCTTGCTTACACGCAGCGCTCGGCAGGATTCAATGGTGAGTTCACTCGGAAGCATTAAACTCACTGCGCATCGCCTTAAAATTTCATTTTGACAACAGATATTTTTTCTCCACTGAGTGAGAAACGCTGAGCACTTTAATCTAGGTCGAAACTCCGACTGGTGTCGTGCGGATGCGCCCATGACTATATTAATACCAGAAAGGTAAGCAGACGTTTATGTCTAACTGGGGCAGTGTGCAATGTGAATAACCTTGCTGTGCAGATGTGTCAATTCATTAATGAAGGCGATGGTTAATTATGAATTTCGCCTCGTCTCGTTTTATTATCTTATAATGGTTCAAAAATTTCACTCTGTTGCTTCTAAAGACTATCCAGAACTACTGTATTTGCACGTTGTTCCTGGAGTTTGATCAATAATAAAGCTCGGGCAAAAATTTAAATAATGCAAACTAGACCCCGCGAGTTGCAACAGCATTCATGTGATCCACGGAGAAAGAGCAAACGGTCCGTTCTAAAACTTTTTCTGCATCTATTTATCTGGGCGACTCAGTATAGCCCGTCCTGAGCCAGAGAAGGTGGCCAAGAACGGAACACTGTTACCACGTAAGAGCTGCCCTAGAAAGTGGCAAGTATCGCCTCCAAACAATTTCGTGCTTAAGCCTAACATCAGCAAGGATATAGGCTGTCAATGTTTTGCTACCATCCCTCCTTTGTGTAGCCTACTCAAACCCTCTTACTTGGCAACAGGTTGTCAGGGATGAGCAAAGGCTAACTGCGCCTTGGTCATACGGAAACATTCTGACTGAAAACTGCATTTCACGTCTACGCTCGCGGTCCTAGTTGTCCATCGCGGATGCGGTTTTTGGTCCCAGCACGAAACGTTTCTCGACTACATACAATTATTAACCATGTTATGTATAGGCGTTCTCATTCCTGCCATAATGTCGCCCAGTACTGCCAGAGATGACTACGTTTCCTCTTACGTATTTCCAAGGGCCAAAACTTTGCTCTCTATTTTCCTGCTTACGCCCCTAATGAACACCCATACTCTCTGTGAGGTATTTTTTGTGCAGTTCGGTCCAGAGAAGCGTTGGTAGGTTGGTGTTCCTTTTCTTACTAGTGTCCTTTTTTATGCGTGCACGCAAGAGTTATGTGACACTATGGAGAAATTACGCCCTGGCCATTTTCTGGCTCGGAAGTCTTTACGAGACCAGAACGTGAGACCGAGACTCAGACACAGAATTTATTGCTCCCAAGGGGTGCTGCAGGAGGCTCAACCGAGCTGCTATACCGACCCTAACAAACGGCGGCGAAAGGCATGGCCAGTTATACCGACAATCTACAAAAAACTGCCGCCCAGAGAGAAGGAACACAAATGTGGACCTCTTTCGAACCAGAAGCTTTTGAGTGGTGCGATTTTGAAAATAAAACAGGGATTAACTATGAAGAAATTCATGAACACAAAACAGGGCAGGAAGTTTCGAAGTGCGTGAGCTTATTCTCAAGAGGTGAATAAAGTTCCTGACAGGTGGAGTTAAGTTTGTGCCGAGGACATAATTATGTTCAAGTTCAGGTCAGGAAGCTCGCATTTTTCTTTCTTTTTCTTTCAGCAAAATCTCTGTTTTTTTGTTTTGTTTTTTTGTTTAAAGTTACAAATTGACATCGTCAAATTTCTCTATACAGTTTCAAGCTGCGATTGCATTGCTGTGTTATCTTTTCGCGGCCTATGATTGTATAACGAAAGAAGTGGTTGTCTGCAAATGACTTTTAAGGTCTAAAAACCTATACTATCTCAGGGAAGTTCGTAGATGATTCAAAGCTCCTTCAGATTTTTAAAAGCCGTTATGATGTCAGCTATTGAGCAGTAAAACATGAAACATGACTTTTTTTTTATTGTAACCGCCGTACTCCAAGCCCACCCCTCATGTAATACCCCTTAAATGGGGCCTTTGAGGATTCAATAAATAAATAAAATCACAAAGTAATCATTGATATATCTAATATTTCTTTTTGCGTGAAAGCGTTTGGGGAGTCGTGAATGTGCTTATCAAATTCGGAAAGGTGCCATATTCAATGGCAGCCATTAATGAACCTATGCAAATTCCAGTTTTTTTATAGTAGGAGTGAGCATCAACATTTATGGCTCTCCTTTGAAGATAAACTTTTGAGAGACAAAAAGTTATCTCTGTTGACACCGGAACAGTTTGGAAAAGGCAATTCGCCCGTCTCATCTGTCACCAGTTTTACGGCCTTAAGCAGCTTGTCGTGCGGTATAGAGTAGTAAAGCTATAAAATCTCAACGAAGAATCCAATAGTACCCGGACCAGTGGTGTTGAGCTCGCTGTTAACTTATGACCCCGTGCGATTCTCGAACCAGGAAAGGATCTTCAATCTTGAAGTTAGTTAACTACTTCAGAATTTACTGTCCAGCTACGGGCTGCCAAAAGTTATTTGAGGAAACTGAGACTCGGAAAGGGAAATCCGGCTTGTTTGCCTTCCATGACAAAGGTTCTAGGCGTCCATTTTCAGAATTCTTAACAATATTTGCAATATAATCAAGGCACGTCACTGCTGTCTTCCGAGATTTGCTTTAGAGTTATTTTCTTGAAGTGTTTTTCTGTAGCTTGCAGGGCGTTCTCTTAGAAAGTGAAAAGCTTCAGGGAAGGCAAATTAAAGTTTCCAATTGACAACAAAAATTCTGCTCTACCAAGATATGCACTTTGATTCCATCGCAAACCTTGTCAAGAATTCTAATAATAAAAGCCTAGGAGCTTTATTCTCGAAGCTGAAAGGTGAAGATATTTTGCTGGTTCGGAACCGCACGTGGTCGTTCAAGAACTGCATGAGCTGAATACGACGGGTTCTGATACCATTGAATTTTCCTTTGATGTTGAGAAACTTTGTTATTCCATACTAAACGATAACCTTGTTAAAGCCGTAAGACAAGTGATAGATGAGACGGGAGAAGTGCCTTTCGCAATGTTTCTGTGGACAGCAGTGATAACTTTTAGCGTTTTAAGACTTTTACCTGCAAGTAATAACCAACAAATGTAATGATCGCTTCTGCACTAAAAAGGCCGGCATTTTCATAGGGTGTTTAGTGGCTCTCGCTTTGTATGACATATCTTGGGCGAGTACACAATTTCTCGAGAGCCTTTCTGATCCTTGTCTCGCATCAGTGCGCCGTCGCCATCACCGCAAGACACTGGAATAAATTTTTGTACAATTGCCATTAGTGTTCATATCAGGAGCGCTGAATCTATTTAAGCGTCAAACCTTTTTATAAAGAAATCATTTGTAAATGAAGCACCTGTCTATAGTTTGTTTGTTTGTCTATCTGTCTCCGTGCCTGTGTTTGAGTCTATTTTGTGCAGATAGTTTTTCAGAGCCTGAACAAACAAATAGGCACCTTCCTTACTATATATTTTTGACCGACAGGCAAACTGGTTGTCAGTCATTGCAATAAGATCATTTAGTGCAGAACACACACCAGACAAAAGAAATGAACACACATGACTAAACACGAGCGCCCTTGTTTCGTCCTGTGTGTTACTTAATTTTTGTCTAGCCTGTGTTTTGTGCTAACTGAGGCTTTTTAAGTGACAGAGAAAATACAAGAGCACTTAGTGTTCTATAATTATTTACTGACACCTTCCCTCCACGCCCTAGCTAGACGGCAGTACCTTTCTTCGTTACCAACTAGCCATATTACATATTTGCTTTAGTCTTCGAAATATGCGCATAGTTATCGAGCTTAAATAGGCGGTTCCCAAATTTCTAATTGTTTTTGAAACCCCGCAGGAGCTACGTAGATTTTCATAATTGGATGTGAGGTCTCCACGCCATCGGCAATGGTTCCGGCATCAGTGGCATAAACAGCAGGCAAGCACATTGCCAGTACAGAGCGATCAAAAAATTGGCTTGGTAAGGTTCAGCTGTCAGATTCAGACAGAGCGAAATGTCATCGCTTCTGTATAAGTGATCTTCGAGACGTCGTGCAGGTTTAGTCTGTGCCACATCTTCCGCTGTAGATCAAGCTGCGTTTAGGAACCCACCTAGACAGGGGCTACGTGACGTGAACGCCAATAAACAAACTAATGTGAGATCGGAGTGTACTGGATTACGTCCGCACTGAAACAAGCATGTTTCGCATAAATTTAAAAGAAGTGTGCCCCTTCCTCCGTGTATTCTCCGAAATCTGACATACGCGTCATGGCACTAGTTCTAATACCGTGTGAAGAAGGCTGACACGACGCTTTTACGTACAAGAGATCGGTTTCCTGCTTTGGGGCAGTGATGATTTTCTCAAGCGAGCCTCTCCGAACTTTCATTGGCCGAACATCACTAGTTTGTGATGCTAAACATGGCTTAACAGTGCGCTTTGTTGAGACGGTCGATCGTAGATTGGTGAATGAAACGCTACTCAGTAGGAACATAGGCAAGAATACAAGTAGTGGGTGCAAACTCACGCCGATTTTCATATCCCTTTTATGTCCTCATTTCTGCAAAATTATCGCCGAAGCGAAAACGATCAACTTGCTTGGCCGTTCAGTTTATAAAAGTAATACCGACACATCCGTCTTTTATTTCACATTAGTAGGTTATATTGGCGCCGCAATACATCGCAAAATGAGTCGTCGGAATTGGGTTCCTCAGTGACGTCATCAGTCAATTACCGGATGAGATTTGTAACTGTGGTATAAAGAAGTGTTGTATCATCAACCATTCATAACTCCTCAGTCATGTGGCATGAAAGGGTCGAGTCATGTAGTTCATGAGACTGAGTAATGCGAGTCTTGAGGTACGACCATAAGTCATGGGTCATCAGAGAAAAAGTGCTGAGTCATGCCATGCAGGTAAGTAGATATAGAAAGTTGTCGACTAGCAGCCACCAACGTCGCACAAACTTTAATGCTTTCTCGCTCTCCCAGTGCAGTTTATGCAGTGATCTAATTAGTTTTCTAAAGAAAAAGCCTGCGCAAGCTCACTAGCCTACTTCAATGTCTTACCCCAAAAATATTTCTTGTTGCAAGAAAAGGCCGCGCGCGGCATGGGTTAAACGCGTAGCCATATGGCATGCGCCAAAATGTGAAAGTAAATTAAGCGTTTTACTTTCCTTAATTGGGAACTTGCACTCTCTTATTCATTCGTTTATGCACCGAACCATTTGATTGATGTAAACTCTCTCACATGTCTGGGGGACTACCCTCGGCTAACAACTGACGAACCAAGAACTGACACGCTTCGTGTGGTCTGACACGCTCTTTCCCCGGAAATTATTTGGAGCCACAGTGAAGCCAAATTGAATGAGAGAGAGTAACACCTGCACATCGTAACGAGAAATTTGATGAATATATGGGACAACGCCAGTCTGGTTTCTTGACTCCCAGGCTTATTGTGTGGTCCTTAGCAATTATGTGGTTAGGTTCCTGAACGCTGGCATTCCTATTTCGATCTTGTTCACTGTGACGGAGAAGCTCCACCAGAGCTTGTAGACTGGAACACCAAAGTAATCTGGCATTCAAGAAACCAGGCCGGCTGTTGTTATCCATATTTATAGAGTGTCTTAGAAGAATGCAACCAATCGTAACAGTGCAGCGGTGGTACTTTTGCTGCAAACGTTTTAGCCCGACTGTGATCTCGGATCACCTCCGCAAAAAAGAGCTTGTCAAGCAGTACTAAGCATTGAAACCGTGATTTCGTAAGGCTTTCGACAGGGGTAGAGTACGAAATCTCTTACCTACAGGAAAGTTTACTTCGGCAATACTTGTTGCTGTATAGATAACTTAATAAAGGAGCACAAGTTTTTGAAAATGAAAACGAAAGGGCCTTATGTTTACCCTTGTATTGTGGCGCATCACTCCATGACAGCTTGTAAAGGCCGCGAGGTTCACTCATTTCGGTTTACAGCAAATGAACATTCCCCTATTGCCTACTCCCAGCCTCACGATAATTTCACGCTGAGCAGAAAGTTTCACCTTGCGCCACCGATTTAAGACGCATGCGATAGATCAAACTATCTAGAATGTATAAACTATGGATCGTTAGAGCCTACGACGGCAAACGCACTCATGCAGACAGAGTTTTAACGTCTCAAGAGATTTGACCAGTGTGCCCTAAATATTTGAAACCAGTGAAGGCAGTCGGTGAGACAGGGTAAGGGGTTTCATGATTATTGATGTAACAGTGATCTAATGGCGGATAGCTACAGCGACCTACTGGTGAAAAAACTTGTAGGCGTGAGCGCTACATGTTTAGACTTAACACGTGAGTTTTCGCAGTTATACTTACCCTAATACTTAAAGAGCGAATTGATTCCGAATATGCGACCGAATACTGAAAATAACTCATGTTCTACAATAACTCATGTTCTACCAGTGCTTAATCCCGGCCTCGGCGGCTGCGTTTCGATGGAGGCGAAACGAAGTGGCGTCCGTGTGCTGTGCGATGTCAGCGCACGTTAAAGATCCCCAGGTGGTCGAAATTACTCCGTAGCCCTCCACTACGACCCCCCTTTCTCTCTATCCACTTTCACTCCCACCTTCATCCCTTCCCTTACGGCGCGGTTCAGGTGTCCACAGAGCAAGTGTGACAGATACTGCGCCTTTCCCTTCCTATGAACCAACCAACCAACCAACCAGTGCTTACATCTGTTCATAATACACTTTTCAGCAACTACCGACCAATGCCGCCAACGTCAATCAGTTGTGAACTGCTTAAACACATTCTCTATACTCACGTTATGGCCTACTGACTTGAATAAATGTAATCTGCTTAAGTCTTATAAGCAGTTATGACGATTTTTGTCAGTGGCTTTAATTAATTCCAAACGCAACTCTCTAAATTAGAGACAATCCCATTTCATCGCACTTCAATCAATATGCGGATGGTGCCTTTATTGGTTCCTCGAAGACTTTCGTCCGTGTACCTCATAAGTGATTACAGCTGAAAATGCGTAATCTTAAACCAGATAATAAAATATAGAGGGGTTGACGGGAGCAGACAGGGTCAGGACAGCACAGCCATTTTTATGAGACGAAGATGGCTGAACGACATATTCTAGAGACGAAGACGACGTTCGGGCAGATGCCAGGGTATAGTTCGGCATAAGAGTGCAAACAGTGTGGCAATATATATTAATGGCATAACTATCAGTATTACTTAAACAGTTCGCCTTTTTCCCAATGACTGTACAACCTAGAGAGACATAAGCAGCACTAAAGATATTGTTACGCGATGACGACGACAAAGTGTTTCCTCCTCTTGCCTCGCGGAAGGGAGAAGCTGAAGACGACGAAGCGGGACTGATTCCGTGTTGCTGCTCGCTGATATACCAGTTCAAGCTGTGCTGTAAATATACTGTAAATACATCGAATTTCCACGTAACATTATCCTTACATTAATCTGGCCTTGAAAAGCTAGCGGAATGGTGCTGCCAATGGCAGGTGCGAATACAGATAAGACTAAACGTGTGAAGTTAGGGTAAATGTCCCCTCCTATTATTTACATGATAAACAATTACATAATAAACTCGGCCTTGTCGATTAAATATCTCGGTGCAACATATACTTCATTACCTTGGACTGACCACACAAAACAAATCGTGTCAGAAGCCCAAAATACACTCAGTTTTCTGAAGCGATTTTTATATCTGGCCGACAGCGAGGCTATTTTTGAAGTATGTACTTTCATTGTACGTGCTTCCCTCTAATATGCAATAATCATTTGGCATCCTAACAAATCACCATCTCTAATATTCTTGAAACCGTCGAAAACAAAGCTGCTCGATTAATCTTATCATTCTATTGGCGATATCAAAGCGTTTCGTCTCGAAAGGAAACTGTCAACACACCATCACTCTCAATTAGCAAAAACCTCACCGTTTATCGTGTTTCCACACAGTTTGTCACAGTAACGCACCCTTCGCTCGGACGCGTATTTTACCAAAATCGCATACCTCAGAACGTGTCTATTATATCATAAACTATTTTTCCCCGACATAAAAACATAAACACTCACCCTTAGTCAATGAAAGAATGGAATGAATTACCATCCTGCATTGGCATGACAACAGAGTCAATTTTATTTAGGTCAGTATTAATGCCTTATCTGAAATCATCACACTTGTCTCCGCTGTTTTAGTTCTTTTGTATGCGTGCGAGCGTAAGTTCATTGCGCGTATATATGAGAATATTGTTTTATGAATAAGCGCGACTTCCTCATCAACATTGGTTTTTGCTCTTGTTTTTCAAAGATTTGCGTGCGTACCCTTTAAGTCCCCCCCCTCCCCCCTTATGTAATTCTCCAGAGGCGCGTAGGGTATCTAAATCAATATATTTATAAAAAATAGTTTCCCGAAGTGTTTTGATGTGCGTTAGCGCATTAAAAGAAGCTGTACTTGCTTTCTGCGTCTCATAAAAAAAAAAAAAGTTCCCATACGACCGACCAAACCCTTGTGTGAAATAGAACTAAAAATGACCTCAAGCGTCCGATAACGCATGTGCCCCAAGCAAGGTTTAATATGTGATGTAAACAAAGAGGACCTCATTTAATCCCATTCAAAGCCCACACAACAAATCTTGCAGCTCCAGCGAACCCAACTTCGCTGCTGTGTATACGCGTCCAAGCTGTGCGAGGAAACTAACGGAGATATGCGCAAAACTGAGTCTCCTCACTGAAAGCGGATGATATGTGAAGTGCAAGCAACAGACCGTTCAACGCCGGCTATTATCAAAACAGCCATATTTTGGGCCGCACGGTACGACAAAAATAATGTATGCGGTAAAAACAACTCGGAAGCTCTCGTTAAGTACACATTCTGCTTTCAGCACACGCATATGCTGTCTTTTTTTTTTTTTTTTTTGCTTGTTAAGCGGTGTATTCAACAATCTACGCGAGAGC
Source organism: Amblyomma maculatum (assembly GCA_023969395.1). NCBI lineage: Eukaryota > Metazoa > Arthropoda > Arachnida > Ixodida > Ixodidae > Amblyomma > Amblyomma maculatum. Next base: position 119,051 of record JAJIZL010024677.1, read on the forward strand.
TTGCAAACAAACAAACGAAGCCGTGTACTGCGAAAACCCACAAACAACACTCCCGTGTAGTTCGCACTGAGGATCCCAACAACACCGTAAGTAACAAATAGACAGCACTCAGTGTGGTAGCGTAAAACGGAAGTGAAAGTTTGCCCTCACGCCCAGCTGTTTGAGCGTCTGTTTGTGACTTTCAATGGACACTTGCGTCAAGCTGTGATTTCAAATTCACAGTGATGAAAAACATACCTTATTTTCTCCACCCTAACAAATATTAAAGCATACTGCGTGATTGTTTTTCAAACCAGCAGGGCTTCAAACCACAAGAGGCATACTGAAACGTTAGCCTTTCTTTAGTTCTTCTTTAAGGCGACAATGCTCGCCCTACACATTTTGTCATAGCTCAGGTCTCTTTTAACAACGTTTTATCTACTAGGACGCAAATATATGAATAATCAGCTGCGGCACATTATACCCCACCCGGACTCACGCTGAGGCCAAGCATTTTAGTAACTCAAGGAGGTGCTCGGCGTCGGTCAGTACCCGTCTCGTATCCATTCTTTTTTCATTAGAGTTCATCATATGTCGGAAGAAAACCTAGAGACCAGAGCGCAAGACGCTGCACTCAGCTATCGCCGCGCAAAGCTATCGCCATAAGCGCTGGCACAAGCCTTAGCCATTCCGATTTAAGGCCCGCGCGATGCCACCGCTTGCTTCCGAGCTGCTGCCAGCTGAAAAGTGTCCTAACGCCATATACTCGGCATGTGTGGCTCATTTATGATGTAAGGACGACTACAATGTCCTTCTTCCTTTTTATGTACTCCCTCCATTTATAGCATTCACAAAACGCTCTGGCAGAGGTAGCTAGAAAAAAGCCATCAGAATACGTTGCTGTGTTTTAGTAGCTCGGACTTTCCAACTGTCAACCAAAAGTCACAGAATGTAAACCTCAGCAGTTGATTTCGGTCATAGAGAAATGCAGAAGCGCTGACGTGCTTTGGGATTTCAGTGCTGTCAACATGTCGGTGCATGCATACCCAGGAGAAAAGAGTTATTCTCTGGAGGCCGCCGATACTGCGTCCCTCATTCGAAGTGCACGCAGTTTCATAACGTTTAAACTTTCGTAAACAGCAAAACACTACGTAACATAGCAAGGACACCGTAGCAAAGCGCAGTATCAAATGTTTTATTTATGATCGTAAAAGAAATAGAATCACTGGCTCTGTACTTGAACTCTCATCAGGCGATCTTCTGCGACATCTTCTAAACTATGCCTTAAACTCAAAGTAATTAATTCCCAAGCAATACAGCAAAGAAAAGCATGAAACATAAGAGGCTTCGTTAAGACATAAGGAAGGAGCCATCAGCGAGTGGCTGTCGGTTCCTTCCTTATCTAATTCCGAAGCAATATCTCGTTGTGTGAACAACGACTGAATATTACGAATTTTAACCAACCGCAGTGGTTAAACGGCTGCGACGTTGCTGCTGATGTTTCAGTCGCTGGTTCGAATCCCGGCATCGGTGACTGCATTCTGGTGGAGGTGACAATCAAAACGGCCTGTCTGATTTTAGATGTCAGTGCATGATAACACCACGTCATCATCATCAGCCTGGTTATGCCCACTGCAGGGCGAAGGCCTGCGTTTGTTAGAACGCAAGCAAGCAAAGAAGCAAGCGTTTGTTCAAACGCAAGAGCCGAGTATTAGAAACCACTTTACTAGATTACTGCGAAAACACACACGCATAAGTGAAAGTAGTTAAAAGATACAGTGATCTGCGTGGGAATGTAAAGGCCATAACATTTTCTCTAACGTAGGCATTCGTAAGCTAAAACACTAAAATAGATACAAATAGAGACAATACAATTTAAATAAGGCAACGTTCATATGCGCTGAAGCCCTTTAGTCAAAATTTGTAAACGTTCTGCCTTCATTCCATGCGGGACTTCCCTGCTTTCTTTTGCCTACTTTGCCAAGCGACGGCACGTGCCTGCCTCACCTGGTAATTGTTTCCTTCCTTTTCTTTCTTGCCCAAAAGTGCAGACCCAGAGAATTCTACCGAGCAACACATATTGCTAGCTGTAGCAGTATGTCTTTTCTACACCATGTTTGTTATGCACGCTTTCGCATTATGGTTGTCAATGCTGCCGTAAACAATGCGGCCTTTGCGTTAGGTACGTTTCTTATATACTGAGGCGCTTTTTATTTTTGTGTGTATATGTGTGTGTGCTTGGAGAGGTCCCACTATATTAAGTTTTCAAACAAGTATTTCGACAAATTCCGTACCTCTCTGGCTTCTTATTGATTATTCATTCGCACTTTTCACAGATATATTTTTATCTTTCTGACAGAGCTTGCATTTGCTGCTACCAGACCAACTTCTGGACTACATGTGAGTTTAAATATTCAGTACGCTGTTCTCAAAACAAATCCAGGTTTATCGCTTTTAACCTTTATCATAAGGTGACGTGCGAAGTCGAACGTTCAGATGCCCAATCTGGTGGCTGTTTTTGTTGTATCAGAGGAAGCAAAATGACAGGTTATGCTATGCCTGAAAATGAAGTTTCGTTTCTTTTATTGAAACACACTTTTTTAACAGATTCCCCGAAAGTGCAGATGTTGAACAGAATACAATCGGATTTTGTGCCCACGTACCGTTCAAGATACTGTCAAGTTTGAGACCCTCTAGACATTAAACCCTAACTATGCGGCAAGGCTTCGGCGTGGCTGCCTCTAAAGTATTTATTGTGCCCCATTCTACTGCTACCGGGCACCTCGATCATCGTAGATTTCTGAGCTAAAAAAATCCGCCCTAGAGCTCGCCCTGTTTCCACTTTTGTTTTTTAATCGCACTGATAGCTCCAAAACGTCACCGATAGATACAAGAAAAATGACTCATTGGCGACTTTTCTTTATTTCACATTTTACGTAAATTAATCATATTAAAAAAAAATTTCGACAGACTTATAAAACAGATATTTCAAAGTTTAAGTTTATAAGACTCAAGGTCAAATAGCGACTCAGGCTATGAGAAAAGTAATAGTGGAGGGCTCCGGCAAGTTTGACCATCTGGGTTTCCTTAAAGGGCACCGACATCACACGGCACATGGGCTTCTGGATTTTCGCCTGCATAGAAAAGCGGCCGCCATGACCGGGATTCGGTCCTGCATCCTTGGGCACAAAGGTCAAGTGCCCTAACCACTGCACCACCGCAGCGGGGAAGAAATACCCTTAGACACCTCATTTATTAATATGAATTGGGTCATTCGTCGCCAATACTCCACTGAAGGAATGCATATATGTGGTATGAAATATTTTTTTTATATTAATAAATCGTTCTATCGATTTCCTTTTCTCTGTATTTCAAGAGTTCACAACGACAGCTCTGCCTGACTGTACTACGGTGCCGAACGCAGATATTAATACTTGACTCGTGTATTTCACAACGTAACTTTGCTTTTCTTATCTTCACGTAGTGGTCCTCCTCCTGTTGTCGTGGTTAGTGTGGCTCTAATTTCAATAGCATTGCGCTAGGCATATAGGTCTTCTAATGTCTGCTGTTTTTGCTCAGTATTATGCATCGTTGTCACTGAAAGCAGAGGACCACTGCTGTGGCGTTGGGCAAGCGATAAAGCACATTCATATGCATAACAAGCCTTCTTCTACTCAAATCAACTCGGATCAAATCAAATATATTTTTGTTTTCTTTACAAATAAGTTGGGAGTGTCAAGAAACACGCACTCATTACGACCGCTTGACAAGCTCGCCATCACTACAAAGAGGCAGTTTTGTAGTCAATACCAAGCGCCATTTCATGCAAACAAAAATATTTTTGGTGCATGTTATAGATGTACTTTCTCTTCTGCGGCTCCTGCAGAAGCACTCTGCTGACAGAGGTGAATCTGTTTTTTCTCACGGCCGAGACACATTTGGCCTGGACGAAACACCAGCGTAGAAAGCGCTGTCTGTACTGCACGTCAGGGGCTCACAGCCAATCAAATCATAAATACAACACTTCGCGTCTCCATCTCGCATCACTGCTCTTGTAGACGCATAGGATATAAACCAATCAACATTGAACCCAGATGAAGCCATAACAAAAACCACAAATCTGCTTTGTTTTCGCACTTACGTTCATTCCGTAAAAAAAAAGAAAATAAAAAAAAATAAAAACATGCGCTGTCAGAAAAAAAAGATCCTTTCCACCAAATTCTAATATGAGTAGGTGGTACACGACTCAGGTATGAACCCTAATATAGAATAATACAACTTTCGTTGGAAAATTTCAGTGGCCTCAACAAGTGAGAACATTTTTCGCCTTCCTGCGTGGATAACTTGTTCACAAAGAACACGTAGCAAAAAGTACGAAAATTGGACAAGGTCGACGCGATGGGAGCGCTACACAAAAAGATATTCTATTCAATTAGTCGGCGTCACTAATCTCTTTTCTTTTTAACGTATCCACCCTGCCAGTCAACGCCTCATGCGTATTCTAAACGTGGCATTTCGATTAAGGTAAATATTATAATGTTTTTAATCAAGTCATCATCATCAGCCTGACTACCCACTGCAGGGCGAAGGCCTCTCCTATATTCCTCCAATTAATCCGGTTCTGTGCTAGCTGCATCCACTTGACTCCTGCGAACTTCTTAACCTCATCCGCCACCTAACTTTCTGCCGCCCCCTGCTACGCTTTCCTTCCCTTGGAATCCATGTTACCTTAGGCGACCATCGGTTATTCTCTCTTCGCACTGCATGTCCTGCTCATGCCCATTTCTTCTTCTTGATTTCCACTGGAATGTCAGTAACTTGAATTATTTCTGTCACCTACTCTGCACGCTTCCTATCTCTTGATGTTACCCCTACCATTTTCCGTTCCATAGCCCTCTGCGTTATCCTCAACTTAACTAGAACCCTGTTCGTTAGCCTCCACGTTTCAGCCCTATAGGTGAGTACCGGTAAATGCAGCTATTGTATACGTTCCTCTTGAGCGATACCGGTAAACTGCTAGTCATACTCTGTGAGTGCTTGCCAATGCACTCCATCGTAATCTTATTCTCCTTGTTATTTCCTTTTCATGGTCCGGATCTGGGGTTTCTACCTGTCCTAAGTAGACATATTCGCATACTACTTCCAGTGCTTCTCTACCTAACGTAAACAGCTGTTCCATCCCAAAGCTATCGAACATTAGCTTAGTCTTTTGCATATTGATTTTCAAGCCTACCTTTATGCTTTTCCTGTCGAGATCATCAATCATTCTTTGCAGTTCATCCCCTGAGTTACTTAGCAAGGCATTGTCATCAGCAAATCGCAGATTACTGAGGTATTCTTCATCTACCCTTATCCCGAACTGCTCCTATTTCAAGTGTCGGAATACTTCGTCTAAGCAAGCTGTAAATACTACTGGAGAGATCGTGTCTCCTTGCCTAACATCTTTCTTTAAAGGTACTTTGTTACTTTCTTTATGCAGAACTATGGTAGCTATACAGCCACTGTATATACCTTCCAGTACTTTCCCGTACGGCTCGTCTACACCCTGATTTCCTAATGCCTGCATGACCGCCGAGATTTCTACTTATAACTTCTACTTTCTGCTTCTACTTTCAAAGTTCTACTTTAATCAAGTAGTGGTATAAAAAATGAAGTCACTGCAGAGACTGCAGCCCTGCCAAGACGTTGCCGTAACTTTTATTTTTTAGCTTTGCGATGCGTGTATTTTATTTTATATTGCTTTACTTTTTATTTCTATTTTTTTTATTTTTCTTTTACGGGCGTGCAACAATTCGAAATTTTGAATACAAATTGATTATGTTTGTTTTTCGATTCGTATTCTCATTCAAAAATTTATATTCGGAACTTCGAATATTGGAAACTTACCGAATACACCGAAAATATTCGAATTCACTGCAGTTTCACCGCACTGCGCGTTTCACTGCAATGCTTGATTGTGTGGACTTGCAGTGCCGAGTGGGCCTTCACAAAAGGGAAGGTCCCTCTTAACAGGACGGTCCCGTCGCGTTTGGGGAATGCTTCAGTGCAATGCCGGCCCGCGTGTATTGTGCAGTGAAGCATCCCTCTAACACGGCGGGGCCGTTTTGTGAAGAGGAAGTTACCGCTTTTATAAAGAGGACCTTCCCGACAGTCTGCTCAAAGCGAAGCACTTGGCAAAACCGAGTAAAAATTCCATTCTCAATTAGGTTTCATCTCAAGTGCTGACAATCAGTGTACAGTTGTTTATTGGATAAAATTAGATTGACGCAAATGTTTTTCGGCAGTCTTTTCAGGCCCATTCGATGAACATTTCTTCTGATCACTTGAAGGTGGAATTAACGAGACTTTACAGTAATTATCATTGACATGACAGCTCCACATGGTTGCATGCAGGTCCTTCTTCTACAGAAAGACACTTTACAGAATTTTGTATTAAATTTATTCTGGATTATTGAGTAGAGTTACACTTGTGTGCAATTCTAGATCGATTGCATTTTCAAATGCATGCGGGTTCTGAAATGAGCAAGGCGAACAAGGGTTGCTTTTTCAACTTTCTTTTTTTCTTTTTTTTTGCACTGATCAGGTATTCAATTCGATATTAAACGACATTTTTTTTTCATGTCATCATTCAATTAGTATTTATGAATTTCAATAATCGCACACCCAAATTTATGCTTCATTGTTATTATTGTTTTGTTCTTTTCTACGTTTTATTCACCAGTATCAGATATTATAATTATAATATTGTTACTATTAATTATCACCATCGCTATTTATCATTATGCTTACACATCATACTAAGGCTTGTATTAGTAATTGGTTTTCAAGAAAGGAGAGAACCAGTTTGTGTCACACTTTCTCTGTGGACACCTAACCGCACCGTAACGGTAAGTCGTACTCCTACAGCGCGCTAAGTCTCGTAACCTCGCATTATGCGTCCCCGTTTTTGCCTCTTCAACATAGGAATTTCCTCTGTAGTTGAAGCCTGCAATCCTCAAGGTGGCAGGCTGTGATGCTGCCTAATGATGGAGCACAGCACGGCCACAACTTGGCGCTGCGCATCCTTTTCTGCTTTATAGAGCGGTGCTCAAAGCTATGTCCTGCACCGAAGCTATATACCTGTCTACCAGGCCGCTCTTTGAGTATGGAAATCTCGGCTCTTGCTGTTATACCGCTGTCCATCAGGTGCAGCGCGCCCGCCGCGCTTTAAGGAGAAGAACGTGACTCTCAGTTGAGTGTCTGGACACCAGAGCGTCGGCGGCAGCAAAAAGGCAAGTGAGCCGTACGTGAGCGTTTGACCAGATGCGCAGAACGTTTTCTCAGCCGCTCCCATCGCCATCCGTCTCAATATAAAAACACTTTTGGTACTAGACCGTTTTATTTAGATTTCGATTGGACTTTCCTCACCCGCGATACATTAGTGGTGCAGGAGAGATCCCACTTAGGATCTCAATCTACTCTCCCCCCCCCCCCCCCCCCCCCCATAACACTCACCACGGGCGCTACGCGTGGCAGCACCAAAATGGCGTAAGGCGACAAAGTGGAAAGTGCTACCAGATGCTTAATAGAGGTGAGAGCATATATCAGGTACCACCCCAATGCCTCCGTCCACGCTTCGCCCAAGCCAACGTTGGCCCAAACTTTTAAAATTTTACATATAGCGTGGGTACGCGTACCAACGGTGAACCCTTGCAGCTTCAAATGTTGATCCCGACGCGACGTAAGATCGCACTCTGGCCCCTGAACCGGCACTGCAGGTGAGCCTTGCATTGGTACTCTACCACTCCGACCGCAGTGCAGGGCGCATGCCGAACCAAGACAGGGCCAAGACAGCGCCTGTTCTTGTGTCTTCTCCGTGGATCATGCGCTCATCAGTTACCTTTGGAAATCTGGGACCAATGTACGAGGTCGGGAAGCAGCAGCTGAGTGCGTCGTTAACGCTAACACCCTTCTGGTATTCACCAAGAATTCTTACCTTCTGCACCGTCTGTATCGACCGCTTCCCGTCTTCGTTTTCTTCTAAAGCATAAGAGCTACGCATTAAAGTCAACCTGTATTCGATTATTAGCACCATTCTTTTTGATGTCGGTATCATCAGAACACTTGAAGCGAGCAAATGAGATGGGCATTGAACACTGAGAGATTAGCCATTTAAGGTTTTGTTAACTACCTTGAGGTAAACGAAAATACTGTTTTTAGAGATTAAAGATACTGGAGTTTTTAACCTGATGAAACCGAATTGTCGAGCGGATGCTCTCTATGGCATCGTCTTACTTGGTTTAGCTTGATATTGATTGGTCGCAATTCACTCGTACAGCGTATTGTTGTCATGAACTAACAATGCATGCACTCAGGGGCAAAGGCTTCGCCAAATGCTTTTCAGCTTTCCGCTGGTATACTTCGCTAGTATTGCCTGTCACTCTTTGAGCCTGAGATGGGGTGAATCTCGCGCACTGACTCCAACTGTTGTGGAGGCCTCACGTAATTCATGGATAAAATACGCATTTCAGAACCAGGCTTTGGCCCGGCCATTGAGAAATGTCTCTTAGCTCTTATATACAGGCCTTCTTTGTAGTAACCAAGAGCTGGAGAATGATTACTCTCAAATATGACCATGTTTGGGAAAATAAATAGTAGTGTTTAAGTGCACATATATATACGAGCCTCTCAAAATCTCTACCGGAACTTAATGCCAAACCAAGATACCCGAACACTTACACTCAAATTTTGCGTTAGCAAGTATCGTAATTTTATGCCAGATATTTCATTTGTCTTTTCTTGTAATCTGGCATTTGTGTATAAGAATGCCTAAAACTGCAGCCATTCTCATGCCGAACCGTCATCCCTAGTTGTGGCGGCGATCAATGGGTTGGGGACAGCGGACTGAGCTCACTTCCTCCCTCTTTAGTTATGCGGTGGTATGGCTCCCTGATCAGGACGTCGATATAGACAGAGCGTCCTTTATTCGTGCTAGCCTAAGATGCGGCGGTTCCGGTTAGGATATAGGTCTTCTCAACTGGCTCAGCAGGATGCGGCTGCCTTTCTGCTTCGTATTCCTCTTCGCGCGTCCTGTCACACTGCTCCTCGCCTGGTTCTTCTTTTTTCTTGCGGTTTACCCAGGGACCCATGTTTTTGTTTATTTTATCTCAGCTTCATGCATCGGGCCATGGGAAGAATGCGAGCGGCGGCGTTGCAGTAAACATACTTATATTGTCGAAAATTAGATATGTACAATAACTACTGCCCATTTCGTAAGAGATGAAGTTATTGCAAGAAAAGGGAATCAGAAGCCGCATAAAGATATTGATTTATTAGCTGATATTCTACGTTTATCATTCTCCGCATTTAGGCTATCGCAACGCAGCAATAATCGCACCGTGTTGAATGATAATAATAATTGGTTGACAGAAAAAGAAAGGCGCAGTATCTACCACACTAGTCTGGGATCACCAGGATCATACTGCAAGGGTAGGGAGGAAGAGGAAGCGGAAGCGGAAAGTGAAAAATAGGTACTGGTAGTGAAGGGCTACGACTAATTTCGACCACCTAACCATCTTTAACGTGCTCTGACATCACACACCGCACGGACGCCTCTCCATTTCGTCTCCACCGAAACGCAGCCGATGGTGGTCCGGATCCAAACCGGGTACTCCGCAGCTATAGTCGGGCATCATAACCACTGCGCCATCGCGTCGGGGTAAATACTGTTTAAAGGATGATCAAGCTTCTATAACTGTTTTAAATTATCATGAGTGCTATGCCCTAATGACGCTTAATCACTTAATTGGCACTTAAAATCCCCATTCGTGGCAAAACTGTGGTCCGAATCGGCACCATATGGAGCACAGAATTGTTTTTCGAGCTGAATTCTAGCATGTGGGAGAGATTGGAATAGACAACCTTCGGTCCTCGAAACCGTGATTGGTGCGACCTTCGGTGGGCCGTGGTATGCGAATCAGTGTTCGTAGAGAGGTGCGGGCAGTACTAAATGAATCGTTTATTCGTGATATACACGTTGGCATCGACATTAATGCCTAAGGAAATTCTGTAAAACGCGAGTTAACGCTGTTAATCGTACGCCTCCGGCGGTCGAGCTCCTTCTTTTTCTTTTAGAAATAGTCCTCAGGAAAACGAAAAAAAAAGTATTAGAGCGGCCCTCATCCTATCTTCGTGTTTGTTACTGGAACAGTACTCCAAACGTTCCTAACATCTTCTTGTTCTCCTAACTTCTAACTTCTCGTTTTCTTCTTCTTTGACTTCTTCTTTAACTTCTCCTTCATTTCCCTCTTCTCCTTCTTCTTTTACTTCTCTTTCTTCATTTACTTCTTCTTCTTTTACTTCTTTTCTTCTTCTCCTCTCCTCCTTCTCCTTCTTCTTCCCTCCTTCTTCTTCTTCCACGATGCCACTGCGCCACGGTGCCACGCCGACGTCTTGAAAACCTACCGCAGTGTAGCTTTCGCTTTCAGCAGCTGTTTACAGCTTTCTCTGCCGCGAACTCAAATTCAGATTGAATTTAGATATAAAAAATCAATAGTAGCCTTTTTAACAGAAATACTCAGTGGGCGCCACTGGGCTCAAAGAAGTCGCATGACGCCATATTGAGAAGCGCGGACCTGACGATGCAGTTCTGTCGTTGCGCTGCATGCTCATTGCAGCTCTCCGCAGTGTTGTGAAAATGATCATGGCAAGCTATTTCCACTCGAGTGACCATCTGAGGTTTCACCTCCTTTATCCCTACCAGACGCACCCACAAACGACGCAGCACGTCCGTTGGCTAGAGCGGAGGTCAGCTGTCAGCGTCCACCGGCTTTCAGAAAAATAATCGGAAAAATCGGAAAAATAACTTCACAGACGTGATCAACAAATAATCTACTTGCAAAATCTAGATCATCTGCTAATTTCAAAACTGTCTCATTTTGTTTTTAAGCTTGAAACTGGGGCTCTGCACAACCTGTCGAGCAGCAGAAAAGTATCTCATAGTGCTACTCATTTTAGGGACAAAAACAAAGGGACGCATGCGTGACCTTAATAGCTGGTGCAATATTGTAGCCGCCATATGGACACGATGCTATCATTCAGTGAGAGTGTCTCCATTAGTAGCCCTAATCAGTAGTGTTCAATAATTGGTTTAAGTAGCAGTGCTACTTAACAATATGAAGTAGTAGAGCAAAGTGCTATCGACTCCTAATGGTGCTTGTTATTAATGCTAATTAGTGGTCATATTTTCAACTAAAGGCGGTTGTAATGTAATTCAGGCATGAGACTAGCTCATATAGCCATTAAACTGCCGCACTGAACGAATACTCCAGAGTAATGTGAGGCAGCGTTCCCTTCTAGTTACCATTCGTTCGCCTGTTCTTTTTAGTAAGTATTTTTCTTTATTTCGGGGCACTTTTCAACGGTGGTTGAATGACGAATGATAAGTGGTGTCATCACTGAATTGACCAGCAGAGAACTGTGCTTTCACCTAGGGACTCCCGGCAAGTATTATAACGTTTTTGCGTTAAAAATGTGACCGCGCTAGCGGCGTTCTACTTGCGCATGTTGCTTGATTGCACGCTTTTTACTAAAACATAACGCCAAGTTTTTTCAGTGGGTTCTCATCAGTCACTAGAACAATACTACTTCTGCAGAGTCCTCTAAAGCATGCAGTCAGCAGCTGAACAGTTTATAAGTTTGATACATAGGTGCATGAAATTTTCGCTATGAAAACAAGTGGTGGGTGTTGAGTACAGTTTTGGCTCATAGTTTAGGCAAAGGAAAAAATTACAAGAGGTCAACGCTGCTGAACCAAATATTGAGCGAAAGCATTAGCTGCGGTTGACCGAGCGCTCTTCTTCTCCCCCACATATAAAGCCCCGCTTTAACCATGCCGTATGAACATGCCTTAGTGGCCTATAGGGGTAACGTGAATACCAGGGTCCTAGCAGGCTGATTCTGACACAACCGTCCCATGTGAAACGAGAGACCCAAGTTGGCAGCTCCTGCCAACTGAGCCGCGGCTCCGACCGCGCCACGCCGACCGCTTGAGTTGGGAGCCCATCTCTCGCTTTTGTGTCACGTGGGGTGTGACATCACAGCGTCACATAGATAAGACGGGGCTACCGCCGCCCTACGCCGACTGCTTGAGTTGGTAGGCCAGCTCTCACACTAGTGTCACCTGGGGTGTTACGTCACAGCATCACGTGGGTAAAACGTACGTGGCCACCGCCGTACTACTCTGAGGGCTCGAAACCTAGAGTAGCATTGCTTTCTCAATAAAGGTTAAATGAAAGGTAAAGATTACAAGCCAGGTCATTCAGTCATTTATCAGTCATAGCATAAATTATACCGGCCTTCCTTCGATTTACCTGCGCGATGCCACATGTTGTTCCGTCACGAAACAGCTGCAGCGGCACATGATGTTCGACGGAGTTCGGTTCTCATGTCACTCTGTCAAACAGAAAGACCTGCCCCAGCAAGCAACTCACTCCAACGCGATTAGGACATCTGTTCTAATGACGTCACACAACTCATCGCCCAATCAGTTTCTGGTCTCCTCGCCTGCCAAATACCTCCTGCCATAATCCATGATCGTGATTTTTTGAGGCTGCAGTATTCAAACGGAAGTTGCTAGGGTCCCGGTGGTTGCTATGGTAACCACCAGGTATAGTTTGCTATTTCAATGACTAATGACGTCATTCGCATTGATGGGGTTCGAAACAGCTTAGCCAGACAGAGTGACGGCATACACATTTCTGATGCTATCGCTTCGGCAATTTTATGCGTCTACATCTCGGCACACAAAACTGCGTTTTACTGTCAAAACTCTCCTAGCCTCTCTGTGTTTTCACCGATTTCTGGAAGGCGTGGGGAAACTTCTTAGAGAGTGCATACCGCAGTCTTCTGGGTCTTGTATTCCTTATGATCGTCAACTATTTGGGAGCATCAATGTTCTCCTGCTTGCACTCTTTCGGCGGATCCTATTTATTGAGAAATTGAGTATTCATTTGCTTATATTTTCTTACTTAGACCTTTCGTTAATTTCGGTCTACTTGCTGTTACAACACGCTCCGGCTAACATATGCTGTCAAAACGAAGGTCGCTACTCAATTTTTCGAACTTCCATCGATATTGAACGTCCCAGTAAAATTAATAGCGGTTATTCTGAAAATACTAACCATATCTTTGTCATGCATGCATGCATGCATGCAGTACCTCGCATCGAATAACGCACACAAGCAGTGCAACAGTGCTGAGATTTTTCTGGCATGACCGACTTCAATGGATGCAAAACTAGGGCTGGAAATATTTATCACCGCCTAGGGAGATACGTTGGCGCTTAGAAAGGCGTTATGCATGCACTATCAGTAACGAAGCTGCCTGCAAAAGGGGGAGGCAGCACTGACATTTTCAGCGAGCTAGTTTGGCAACACGTGTTCATGACGGGGTGTGTACTGGCTCCAAAAAGGCAACTGAGGCAAGCAGGTTCTGGGTCAGCATGACGAAACATGAAGGATTGCTTGGATATCACCGCTTCACGTCATCCTATCTTGTAGGCATAAAAAAAAAACATATTATGTAATGCACTCTCGTCAACTCAATTCCAGTTTTGTTCAACAGCTATGCAGGATGAAATACGATATCAGCATTTGCAGCTACCTGTTTAAACGCCAGATATAAAGCCGCCAAGGTTGCGGTGAAAATGAGTCTTCTGCGACACTGCTGCATATATGTTTTGTCTTTGTCGCGAAACGAATTCTACCCGTCTTCCATCATTTTTGAGAGGACAATATCGTAAGCATGTAACGTAATGCCACTGGTGGTACAAAGCGTGAACGATATTAGCCGATGATTCTTACGTTTTACTTGCGCCAGAGCAACAAAATAAAAGCTTGTTGAGCTGACGTTGGACACCCAGTCAGTCAGGGTGACAGATATGTACCAGATATGTAGATTTTATGAAACGTTCTCGTCAGCAAACGAGTGACGACGGTAAAGAAAAAAAAAAGAGCATTTATACTGTGATCATCGAAATCTAATGAAAATGTTGAATGAAGGCTTGGGTGCTATTATGAAACCATGCGCGTCCGATTTCGTCCCGCGCCTGTCCCAATATAGACGATGCGGCTGACGCAAAGAGCAGCGTTTCTCCTCTGTCATTCGCAGTATTTACTCACGTGACGAAGCATAGGGCTATATAGGGCTGACTATTCTCGAGCTACAGCTTGTTCTGTCATCTTTCCCCTCATATTCAACGAAAACTGGCCGCAACCACTAGAAACACAACTAAATGCTGATTATACGAAATATATGCTGCAGGATGCGGCAGAGCTCTAGTCAGCGTCCTATCTTACTTGCCAAGTTAAGTATGGAAAGAAAACAAAACCAGAACTTTCTTGCTGGTTGCTGATGTGATACTCCATGCATCTCTTTAGCACTGAGATATTGCTTTACCACTTTTTTTCTCTGCGAAATCATACATGCAAGGTGATCTGGCATGACAGCCAAAATGGAATAGGAACATACACTCATAAATCTATGCGAAAACATTGCTTGGCTAATGTATGGCGTGTCGACAGTGTATGTAGATAGAGCCTCTCATTAGACCGTATCCGTGCAAACTGGGAATGATTTATTGACAGGACAATTATTATAACAGTAATAATTTTGGTATCCAATCTACTTAGAGTGGCGAACTCGATGGTGACCTCCTAATTTTGATGGGCCGCTCCTAAATTTTAACCCTGGACCCTCTCAATTTGACCTCGTCAGAATGTGACCAAAATCTATGTATGGCATAACTCGAGTATGGGCAATTCAGTGCTAGGCTAGGGGTCGCCAGTCGGGATAGGCCACCCGCAAACTTTGGCCCCCTCGATTCCCCAAATTCGATCTCATCTAAACATGACCAAAACCGATCTATTACCTAATTCTTGCATCGTCATTTCAGTGGAGAACTCCAAACTCAGGTGGGCCGCCCCAAAATCAGGCCTCCCTAGACCCCCCCCCACTTCCAAATTTGTCTTTGTCCGAACTGCACAACAATCTATCCGAATTTGAGTATAGTAAACTGAATACTGACTTCCAAAATAGGGATTGGCCAACATCCAAGCTTGAATTAAAACTTGACCAATAGAAACTGAAATTAGCAACAGTAGTGAGCAATGAAGGGCAGAACTAATAAAGGAAATAAACACGGAACTCGCAAAGTTTTCGCATTCCTGCTAGTAAGAATATTTAGGAGCATGCCTGTAATGTTTAAGACATGCGGAGTAAGGAGAAACCTAGTTGAGCAAGTAGGTCCATATAATGTTTTTTTGTACTTTGAAAATTTAGCTTGACTGTTTTTTTTTTTTTGTAATTTGTCTTACCGGACGTAAGTAAGACAAATTACAGACATGCCCAGACGAAGACAAGTCCACTTGTCGAAACGTTGGCTCATCTGCGACCTGAGGCGTACCCTCTTTACCCTTGTTCGGTTCTTCTTTTTTTTACCGGAGGTATGTTGATGGTCTTAGATGCAAAAGCTGCTAATACAAACTTTGAGAGAGCGTAAGAGACTGATATCTTGCCAGCGTCTACCAACCGTTTCACGAAACGTTTTTTCCCAAAAATACACAACCTATACTGTTCATAAGAATCAAGCTAACCGCTACTTGCAGAAATTAAACATAGAGGACTTTTGTTGTGCTGGTAAATGTAAATTGTAAAGTTGCCGAGGAGATAAGCGATTAAAATTAAGAGCAAAACAACTGAATGCCGCCGATGTAATCTGAACCCGCGAATTCCGAGTAACGCGTCCGGTAATTGTTACTCGCTGGCCATTTTTCAACACTTCCCTGACAGAAGTCACAGTCGCCCCAGCCCAGATCTGTCATAAGGATGAATGGGTCTCTCGGGTAGTTCCCTTTGGAATTATTTTCCTGAGATTTATACGTTTGCAGCTCCCCGCAGGGGCACCTTGTGTAATAAGGTGTTGGTGCTTAGCGCCACCACGGACCCTGAGCCCCCATACCGAAGCTGTAATCCGTACCGGGGCGATAGGTTGAAAGTTTGAGGGAAGAAACCGTGAACGGTGGCGTTCGAGGTCGTGGTCAAGCCTCGGCCGACGGGCTCCCCACCTGTCTACCAGGTGTGGGGCTCCGGGACCTTCCTCTGCATATAAGGGTGAAACAAAGTCGACAGTATATATGGAACCCTTAGACCACCCATAATGCATGGAAAAACATTCATCAAAAAAACTTGATCGACCTCCGTAAAGGAGTCGCACCAAAGTGACACAAAAAATCACGACGCCAACTGAGAACTTCCCAAAGTTTCTTGTCCTGCGCTCATTAACAGAGTCTAAACCTGTAAATGAGCTATCAGTTTTTCTGATAGCCAGCTCGCTGAAGGCCATCATTGGGGCTAGCTATAAAGCGAAAAAACTAGGATCTGCTGACTTGCTAATAGAGGTATCAGACAAAAGCCAGACTGATAAACTCCTCTTAACAAAGACATTTGCTCACCTTGACGTTCAGCTATCGCCCCACCGCAGTCTTAACAGCTGCCAGGGAGTGGTTTCTGAGCGAGACCTCTTAAATGAAACAGAATCAGATCTCCTTGAGGGCCTACAGAACCAAGGTGTAACAGCAGTACGAAGAATAACAATCAGGCGAAAGAATGAAGAAATAAAAACAAAACATATTGTTCTCACTTACAACCGGAGCACACTTCCTGAATTCATCAATGTGGAATTCATCCGATGCAAAGTTAGCTCGTACATACCAAGCCCCCGCAGGTGCTTCAAGTGTCAGCGGTACGGGCATGGTAGCCAGACATGCCGAGGACGCCTTACCTGTGCAAAATGCAGCGCACATGACCATGCAACTGATAATTGCAATGCAACTGGCTTCAAATGTGTGAATTGTGAGGGCACGCACCCTGCATACTCACGGTCCTGTGTGGCCTTTCAGGCCGAAAAGGAAGTGATCAATCTGAAAGTAACCGAGAATATATCATACGGTGAGGCGCGGAAGAAACATAAAGTTCTCTCCTCTTCTCCCTATGCTGACGCAGCCCGTAGAGGGGCCAGGCCGCGTCTAGTAACGGTGGGCACGCAGTGCAATGCTGCTGACGTGCTCCCACCACGGCTCCTCATTAAGCAGCCACCGGCTGCACCAATCTTTGCAATCCCGGAGGTCACTTTCTCCCAGACCTTCGGGACACCAAAGACATCTGAGAGGAACTTGGTGCCTCTGGAAAAACCTGCCTCCATGCCTTCACCAGAGGCAATGGAGATTACCGTGGACGCCACAGCGTCAGTGGCGCCTAGGGAGTCCGCCAATGAGAGGCGGTGCCTGCCGGACCGCTCCAAATTGAAAAAACATACGCCAGTTAAGCCACCTGATAAAGGCGGCGAGTCTTAAACCCACTGTCTCATCCACATCCCGCACTTACAAAAATGGCTACTGAGAGTATCGTTTATTGGAACTGTCGGGGACTACTAAATAATCTGGATGATGTATATGAAATCCTTGCCGAGCACCAACCAAACATATTTTGTCTGCAAGAAACCCACTTAAAACCAGCAGACACAAGTTTCCTCAAGCATTACCTCGTATTCAGGAAAGATAGGCAAGGCAGCACTCGCCCCTCTGGCCTTGTTGCCATTCTAACTCAAAAATCAATCCCATGCCGAAGCATCTCACTTAATACAGACCTAGAGGCAGTGTCAAAACGAGACTTAATTTTTGGTAAAATAAGAACAGTGTGTCCTCTGTACATTCCTCCAGATTATAGGTTATGTAGCGAAAGTTTTGAAAAGCTAATAGATCAACTTCCGGAGCCATGGCTGCTGGTCGGAGACTTTAATGCACGCCATCTATTATGGGGATGTACAAGAACGGACTCCCGAGGTGTGCTAATCGAAAAATTCTTATTGTCCTCTGGATCATGCCTACTTAACACATAAGAGCCAACATACTACAACATACTACATAACACATACACATCCATAGATTTAGCTATTGGCTCACCAATGCTCTTAGCAGCTACAGAGTGGGTTGTAATTAACAATCTATATGGAAGTGACCATTTTCCGATTACTGTAAAGTATGCAGGAGGTAATAAAAATGAAAATGCGTCGAATCCTGGAAAGTTTAAAGAATATGCAGCCAACTGGGAGATGTTCAGGGAACACTCATCATTGGCCTGTTCACCAGTTACTGACTTAGGCGTTGATGAAACTCAACGCTTGATCACGCTGCAGATCATAGTCAGCAGAAAAATACATTCCACAGACGTCAAGTAAGCCACGAAATAAACGAAGACCCTGGTAGAATGCAGAATGTAAGACTGCTCGTGAAACTCAAAACAGGGCATGGTCGAAAATACGCCGATACCCCACAGCCGAAAACCTAATAGCCTTTAAGCGTGCAAAGGCAAATGGCAGGCGTATTCTACGCATCTCCAAGCGAGAAAGATGGTC
The DNA here is from genome assembly GCA_023969395.1 of Amblyomma maculatum. NCBI lineage: Eukaryota > Metazoa > Arthropoda > Arachnida > Ixodida > Ixodidae > Amblyomma > Amblyomma maculatum. The sequence goes on from JAJIZL010024677.1 coordinate 137,481, forward strand.
ATCATTCCTTTCTTCTGTGAACTCTTATTCTGATGCACACAAAGTACACAACAGTATAAGAGCACTCAAAGGATATAGCACAATCCCAACGCCCCTTGGCAGCACTAGTGGTGACTCTCTTGAACATCAAGCAGACACACTAGGGCAACACTTTGAATACATATTCAGCTCAGCACACTATACAGATTCCTTTTTGCGGCACAAGGCAAGAGAGGAGAGGAAGCACATACATGATAAAAGACCATCCTCAGGAGGATACAATAGCCCATTCACCATGCAGGAGCTGAAGATTGCACTAGACACATGTGGTAACACAGCACCAGGTCCTGACAGGATCACAAGCGGAATGCTCAGGCATCTATCTGCCTGTGAACACTCTTGAAACCCTACTCTGCCTGTATAATAAGGTATGGGCCACAGGCTTTCCTAAAGCATAGAAGAAAGCGATCATCAATATTAAAACCCGGAAAAGAACCCACACTTGCGGCTAGTTATCGGCCTATCGCACTAACCAGCTGTCTATGCAAGTTTTTTGAGAAAATGGTAAATCGTCGCCTTCTCCATTTTCTTGAATACAATGGTCTCCTTCATCAAAACCAAGCTGGTTTTAGAGCTGGGCGGTCAACAGCTGATCAGCTCATTGCCTTTGAGTCTTATGCAAGGGATGCTTTTGTACATAAACAACATTGTTTATCTGTATTTTTCGATCTTGAAAAAGCATATGATACCACTTGGCGCTATGGTATCATCCGCGACCTCTTCTCTCTTGGCATCACAGTGAACATGTTGAATACAATTCAAAGTTACTTGTCTGAACGCACCTTCAAAGTTCGTGTTGGCAATACATATTCAAAGCAGTACATTCAGGAAAATGGTGTCCCTCAAGATGGTGTTCTCAGTTGCACACTTTTTGTAGTCAAAATGAACTCTTTAAAAAGCGTGCTGCCAAAAACTATTTCTTGTTCTGTATATGTTGATGACGTCCAGATAAGCTTCAAATCTTGCAACTTGGCCATCTGTGAACGACAGATTCAGCTAGGTGTAAACAAATTGTCCAGGTGGGCTGATGACAATGGGTTTAAATTTAACTCTGAAAAGAGTGTTTGTGTATTTTTCTCTAAGCAGCGTGGCATCTGGCCTGACAACATTACACTGAATGGTCAAAGCCTTGCCTTTAAAAAGGAACATAAATTTCTTGGCGTAGTTGTTGACAAAAAACGTTCCTTCATTCCCCACATAAAACAGTTGCGACTGAAGTGTTTCAAAGCAATGAATTTGCTAAAAATTCTCTCTCTCTCACCGGTCATGGCGCACAGACCGCGACTGCCTTCTGAACCTTCTGAATAGTGTAGTTCTATCACGCATTGACTATTGCTCGATGGTCTATGGGTAAGCATCATCCTCTGCGCTAAAATTGTTCGAGCCCGTGCACCACCTCGGCCTTCGCCTCACTACGGGCGCTTTTCGAACTAGCCCAATTGCTAGCCTCTATGTCGAGGCAAACCGATGATCACTGCAACGAAGGAGACAATTTACTTCTCTAACTTATGCTATGAAGGTACTATGCCAACTGGACCATCCATGTCGTCGACTCCTGCTTGACAAAACTGTCACACTTTTCTAAAAAAAAACCATCTCTAACACCACCATATCCAATCATAGTTGCCACGCATATTGAATATCTGGATGTTCCGGTTACCAATCTTGACACAACTTCCATAAAAGACCTAATTGCTCCTTGGGAAATCATCATCATCATCATCAGCCTGATTATACCCACTGCAGGGCGATGGCCTCTCCCATATTTCTCCACTTAACCCGGTTCTGTGCTAGCTGCATCCACTTGACCCCTGCGAACTTGTTAATCTCATCCGCCCACCTAACTTTCTGCCGCCCCCTGCTACGCTTTCTTTCCCTTGGAATCTAGTTTGTTACCCTCAGCGACCATCGGTTATCCTCTCTTCACACTACATGTCCTGCTCATGTCCATTTCTCCTTCTTAATTTCTACTAGAATGTCGGTAACTTGAGTTATTTCTCTGACCCACCACGGGAAATGCACGGTGTTAATTGTGACCTGTCGTTTCTTGAGGTGGGGAAGCACGCATCCCCTATTGCCATACAGCAACACTTCATGTCACTACAGGCGAAGTACACTTGTGATGAGTATTACAGCGATGCTTCAAATCTGCTCAAGTGTCCTGTGCAGCACATGGACCGCACTTTTCACTTTCAAAAACACTGAACAGACACACAAGTATATTTACCGCTGAATGCCATGGAATCCTGCTAGCTGTGAGACACATTATAGAAAATAAAATACAGGCATCGATCATCTATAGAGACTCCCTCAGTGTTTTAACGTCCCTATCCTCTTGGAAGTGGCATAATAAGAACCCAGTCCTTAATTCTCTCTATAACACCCTTATGTCTGCCTATAAACTAGAACTTAAAATTACACTGTGTTGGGTGCCAGGCCACCGCTGTATACCAGGTAACAAGGCAGCTGATAGGCTTGCTGCATCAGCTGCCCTTCGATACACTACAGACATTAATAACATATCATATCAGGACCTCAAGCCACACATCAAAAACATGATCCGACAAGAATGGCAAGAGGAATGAGACGCAGCAACAGAAAATAAACTACACACAATAAAGCCAAGAATAGGCAGGTACACCACAGAAAAACATGACAGATTTAAAGAAGTAGCCCTGTGCAGGCTGAGAATTGGTCACAGATACGCAACACATACATATCTTTTAACCAACTCTCCTGCACCACACTGCTCGAGATGTGGTGATCGGCTTACTGTCATTCATGTTTTAATCATATGTGCACAACTGAAACAAGAAAGGAGACGCCATTTTCCCTCCTTGTTCACTCATCAAATACCTGCACACCCATCCATTTTTATTGGCGACAACCCAATGTTCCCTTTAAAACAGGTGCTTAAATTTTTATCACAAGTAGGCTTTTTACATGGAATTTCTTATCGACGTGGGTCTCAGCCCGCTCCTCCTTGAGAGGACGGATGAGATCTTTTAAAGCATCTACATATACATCGCACATCCATTATATATCGCAAATGAATTTCAGGCCCTATACACCATTATTTTTAGCGATATTACAGAGCGAATACATTTTTAGGCCCTATACACCACTGTTTTTTATCCCTTCATGAAACATCACAACTATCCCATTACATAAACTTGAGTACACCGTTAACCTTGAGTTTGGCGCTGTTTGGCCTGAGTCGCCCTTGCGCCATTAAAATCCATCATCATCATCATTATACGTTCGCAGCTCCTGTTCAAACTTTCAATGAAAAAACGATATGCAGGTGTCAACAATATCTACTTTAAATGATAGTGAATCGACTAATTTACTTTAGGATACCAACCTTAAGCTATAGTAACGATAGCCAACTGAATTATTAAACTTACAATATTTGGATTCGCAGCAATTTCTTTTGCAATGCGCGTGAAGGGATCTGCTGCGATGTCACCATCAAGGTCCTGATGGTGACATCGCAGCAGATGCGGATGCAGTTTCTCTAATGCTAGTTTTGTTAAATAATAAGCGAGAAATGACCTCTTTGTGCCGCTTATATAGAAACAGAAGTTACCATGCGATTCACCAGTAACGAGAAGATAGTCGGTTCTATCCATGAAAGGATCAGAAGCAAAATCTTTCAATAGCCCAGCCTACACATTGTGACCTAAAAACATTTCCTCTATTTCTTTATGCATCGTAAGAAACTGTGATCAGCGCACAATATTTCTGACAGGCGTGAATAGCAGCGCGATAAGATGTGTGAAGCAAAAAGGCAAAGTAAAAATAAAAGAAACTCCAATAACTTGAAAAAATATATACGGCCAAGAATTCGAACAGTCCGTGACATGCCCTCACTTCACGCTCGAAGACTCTGTGTGTGAGCGCAAAGAGAAGCAATGCAGAGTCTCTTATTAGTAGATTGGCCACCAGAGCCGGGGCGAGGCAACAGCAGATACATCGAAGCAATCCTCCGAGTGAGCTCACAACGTTAAGTACGATGTGGCCCGAATGGCATCCTCTCTCGCGCCTTGCTATGATGCACGCTATCAGCGGGCAGGCGCTTCGCCGCAGGGTATGACACAAGCGAGCGGTTTCACCATAGCGAGGCGGAGCTAAAGGCCCAAGTGCTGCGAAACCAGAGAAAGATCATTCCTGCTGCTTCGGTACGATCTCTTTCTCGCAAAGACGTCGCCTGCGTCGAACGACAAAGTGACGCCAAGCACTCGTCCGAAGTAAAAAAAACTGCAGCTCAGGAAGGACTAACGTAGGCTGTTTATTATGAGAATGTCGCTTTCCTTTTCCCTGCGGCGCCAGAATTGTGGTTGTTCCTGATTGAGGCAACACGAGTAATGAGCATTGTCTTGCCCCTTTCTACGTGGCTCTGTTATTGTCAGAAAACTCTGAACCTTTTTATGTAGCATGTTATTATGGTGTAAATAAATCCTTATAGTACACATTTATAATTAATAAGCTTGCAAAAATGAGAAGTTTTTAATGTTCGCCGCATCTAACGGGCACGGGATCGCAAGACGCTGCCATGCGCTTGAAAACTACTCTTAAAACTCTCGGTGCACGTCGGTATGGCGTTAATGCAGTTCGTAGCAAATGTAGCAATTGAAGGAGGGACAGAAAGCGTCAAAAGTACAAATAAATAACGTTTTCTTTATTTATTTATTTATTTATTTATTTATTTATTTATTTATTTATTTATTTATTTATTTATTTATTTATTTATTTATTTATTTATTTATTTATTTTAACAATACTGTCAACCCTCGTGCGACGGTCCTTGCAGAGAGGGAATGGAAAACTTCATAGATTAACAAATGTTCACAAGCACTGAATACTTCAGCATCGAACTGTGCAGTCAGTCAAGCATCAATGGCACATTCAAGCTGATGGTTACCCAGAGATGATTCGAATTTTTGTAGTTCCATAACACACATTGGCAAAGTTGAATATTCCACTCTTCAGTTCAATTCTTTCCCCACTTTTCGTGGCGAAAGAAGGAATGACTGAAGGTTTCATTACGGGTGTAGATAATTATCTGGGTATGATCTATTCTAAAACTCCGTTTGCCACGTGCTAGATGTTTCTTTTTGAATATTTATCTGTCCTTGGAGCATCTGGAGTAATAACTACATCTGATTTTTTTGTCTCTGTGTTTCCAAGAAATTCATGTTACAGGAAGAAAGCTTATCCCGATCTGAGTCTCTCCTTCGAATGCGGTAGCAAATAAGGCGTACTGCGTACCGCTAACTTTTCCGAAGTGTTTTTTTTTTTTTTTTTTTTTTTTAAGAATTCTGATTAGGTCTTCATGCTACTGATGCCTACGCAAGGACTCGTTTCAGAAATGTATTACATGAAATTAGTCTTACATCCCGTGCAGCATTCTCCATTTTTTTTTTTTCGTCAAGATACATAACATCTGGTGTGCTTTAGAATATGTGTTTTCTATATGTGTGCCCAAATTTTAGGTTTACCAAAAACTTGTCACCAATAAAATATGGGAAAGAAAAAAACTGATTTTTTTTTGTGTTATTGTGCGTGTATGTTGATTTCGAATAATTTATTATTATGTTCTATGTTTTCGCACCATTCGTTTATTGCATGTAAAGAGTTGTTAATTCTAAGCTGGTCGTCCGTGTTTCTAACTCTAGAACACATCAATACCGCAGAACACATCAACAACACATCAATAATGGGAGCCAGTCCGATTTATAGTCACTATCTTCATAAGTCTCTCTCAGTTGGTCCACCATCTGGCTGAAAGGAGTACTAGGGGAAACTAGAGGCTCAGTATTCGGGTCCAACAAGTGCGTTTCTATAGGCTGTGCAGTCCAAAGGAGGAAATTCATGTCAAAGGGTTCATGGGCATGTTGTGTGGCCATTAAATAATGCACACTGTGAGAATTCAATGCAAAGTCCTTTATTGGTGTTCTTTGCAGTACGTCCCAAAATAATATCGCATCTGTTACATTTACTGTTGTATTGCGTCACGCTCGGGGTCGTGAAACGCGCATCATCATTTTCCTTGTCTACCTTGAGGATGACAGTAGTGATCACAATGACGCTGCAATTAGTGATAATGACAATGATAATGACGGTGCAACAAGTTAAGCTCATCAGTTTCTTTTTGTCGGTTTTGCTGTACCTCTATTATGCTTTTGATTTTACCTCTTCGCTGTGCAAACTTTATTATTTGGCCCCCTTACACAGTGCCTAACTTGAGGCCTGTAAGGTATTTGTAAATAAATAATGATAATATGAGCAAACGTCATGCACCGTGTGCAGCAGCAACGGTCCGGATTTAACATTTCTGCTGTGTAGATTCCACATTGCTCTCGGAATTGTTGTGATAAGCCCTGGTGCCGCTGCCACTAACTGCTTCTTCGTAAAACGCTACCTGGGGCCACCAGGCGAGCGACCGCCTGAGCAAACCTAGCACGAGGCCACAAGGCCCATATATAACATATTCTTGTAAAAAGACAGCAAATAACGGATCTTAACATAGGCAAGATGAGCTGTCGCATTCAGACCGCGCGAAATATGAACGGGGCTGAATAAGTAATGGTAGCTCAGTCATCCATGTGTCGTTCATATTTCAGCGTCAGCAGCTCGGAGTCGCGCTGAATATAAGAGCAGAGCAATTTTGGAAGAGTAGCTACGTGGGGTTTACGTGATATGAATCCTCATAAAGAGGATGAGTGCAAGTTAGGGTGCACTACGTTACATTCGTAGTGAAACAAGCTCAGCGTGACTGAAAAACGAATGCACCGTCCACTGCACCTTCCTCTAAATTGGTCATGCACGTCACAGCACTGCTCCACACGGCAAGTACATAAAGAAAGTGACGGGATATATGACGGGCCCTAATATTAGACGCCTATGCCCTATCTTGTGCCCGAGGTAGCCGTAGAACGTACGCCTCTGCAAATTTTATGCGCGCAGTATTTTACTATCATCTAACGCTAAATTCAGATGTCTGCACAAACATTTATTTGAAAAATTTCCATGCGTTCTTGTAAGCTTATGCTTTTGGTTTAAAACAGTCACTTGAGTGTGGCGTCCTGCTATAGTTTTACTCACATGCCATATAGCATATGGCTTGAAAAGTTAATGTTAAATTTTGTTTCATTCTAAAATGTCATCCGGACATGACGCATCAATATGCAAGCTTTCCTAGCTGGTTAAGATAGTTACAGAAGATGTTTGTATCTCTCTTGCTGTCTCTTCTCAACAAAGGGATACAAGCATTACGATGAGCAGGAGTAAAACTGCATTAGCAGGATCTTGGAAGACACTGCTTAACCCATAGCACAATCAATATTTGCATGGGTCTGACACGAGGCAGCTTTATCCATCTTGTTGTAAGACTCCAAGACCAAAAACACAGCCTCAGGCTGCAATGACGAGTAAAGACAGTGCGGTCATTTCACAGCGGAGACAGCATCACACTCCTTAAGTCACACAACTTCCCTTAATTATACGGATGATGAGAAAGTGTGCCGTCCACCAGAACTCTGGCGTTTGGAGCTTGGCACCTCTCGTGCTTCCGCATTTGCATGGAATCACTTGCCCAGCGAACATTTCTTTTCTCCTCTTGGTCGAAGAGGCGAATCGCTCGCAACGTCGAAGACCGCTCAGCGCGGGGCCTTTATTCTGCTGCTTAGTGATGCGGTGCTAACGGAAGAGACGCAAAACAACCACCGGTGTCTCATTTCCCGAAAACGGTCAACGTTGTTCTGTACGTGCGTACATGCTCTCGCTTCCAGGGCCGTGTCGTTCGTACGTTCACAACGTGAGCACCAAGAACCTTTATCTGCCTTAGGGCGGATTCATTTCCGAACTAGAGCTATGATGAACACCACGCTGGTCACTGTTTTTGTGCCACTTCTGTCCTGCCACTGTGCCTTCAGAGGCTGCGTTGCTTCTTCCCCGACCTGTTGAACTTCGGACTCCATTAGGAGCACGGTGCTTCATATCTTTTCCCTTCCGGCCATCGTTTTCCCTTTAGTCCCCTAGTTTTTTTCTCTCTGCTCACCACTGGACTGGTTTTGTTCGGAGCGAGTACCAAAGGACACATGTGGCTCGTTTTTCCTTATGAGAGTTTCCTTTAACTTACCCTAAGAGATCTTTACAGTTTCTTTTCTTTTGTTTTTTTTTTACAGCCTCGCGTCCTTATTTAATTTAGTAATTGCTCTTCTCGTTCATATTCACTCAGTTGTGCTGATCGACTTTGTGCCACAGAACAAGCAAAGGGGAACAAAAGCTCTGTTTTTTTTTTTTTTTAGGAATAAAAAACTCTGCTAAATAAGCGCTTTGGCAAAGCCCACGTGATCCAAGGGCGTCTGGATGGCATACTCACTTAGATTACGCTCTTATGAGTGCCACACTTGCCGGTTAACACGGAAAACTCTCTCATTGAACAGGCTGACGCGAGAATTCAGGTACGACACACTGCAACCCATGGGCAGTTCATCTCTGAGAAAATAGCATATGCTGGCATCACTCTCATACGGCGAACCTATGATCACGTTTTTGACAGCCACAGTTCACGGAGAACATGTTGCTTCAGCGCTGATTACAAAATAATCGAATACTTGTCTTCACTGAGGCCATAACATCCAGAAAATTGTTCTGAGTGTAACTGAAAAGGTCACGCACTGAGACTTAAAGTTTGAGAATATTTTAGGCATTTTATGGCAAACAGACTCCGAACAACAAAACTCAAGACATTTGAATGAAAGAATTTATGGCTATTCCACACAAGCGCAAAGAGAGAAGAGAGAACCTGAGGACTGCCGTCCTCAGCCGGAGCATAATAAAGCGGGAAAACCTTGACAGTTGTCGCGAATAATTAATTTTTATTGCCCGTGACAAAACTAAAAGACAGCTTCGACATCTCACGATGCACTTCAGCTTTTCACTCCCGCGCTTCCCTATGGAGGCTTTGACCACCAAATCTTTTGCTTAATATAAAGGTGAAAATTATGTGTGTACAGTAGCTAAAGACGAACGAAATTAATCCACAGCCCTCCACTACATCGTCTGCATAACGCATGTACCTTTTGGATGTTCAACCGCTCATACCATTGCACGACATACCGGCAAGTATCAAAATGCACTCATACGGCTCCAGAGGATATCTATACAGCGTCCGCAGAATGTTCGTGGTTAAATAAAAGTACTTTCCGGTTTTAGTCTTGGGATGATCGAGGCCTATGTTTTCGTTTGGCTACAAAGCTCCGGTCAAAGCTATATTATTACGTAGACCAATTATATATTTTTTTTCATGCCTGCATATATCTTCAAGGGTCTTCTGTTTAACTTGATAAGCTCGAGATATGAAGACAGCAGACAAGTCCCAGAGCATTGTTCATGTGGCAGTCAAAAGAAATATTGGCTCTAAGCTCTTCGACGTGTCATTTAGCTCCTAATTCAGGGGTATGAAATACAATTTACTTATTCACACAGCACATTGATTACTTCTTACATGAATTTCCAAATCTGCCTGTATATAGCTGCATGATAAAAATACCCTGAAGGCAACTAAATATATGGAAAAAGCAGGGAGAAAAGTGACAACACTTCGCCTCGCCAATGTACCCGATTTCGGTAAAGTGAATTCCCCACCATTCCGTGATTCGTCACGCGAAAAACTACTAAAACTAGTTATTCTTGAATAAATTGTGACCCCTTCTTCTATTCCTTTCCTTCTATTCGTATGCTTCTATCTCTATCTTTTGTATTGAATGTCCTGGTTTTTTTTTTTTTTTCAGCAGAACCACGCGCTTCAAATGACCTTTGCTTACAGCTTGAAACTTATAGGATGGATATATACCAAAATGTTATTTCTCAACGGTCGCCTTTTTGGGGAAGCAAGCAGAGCAGTAAGCAAAGAAAACAGTTGTTACGACTCTTCTTTTATCCCTTTGTCTCTAGTCGGTGTAGAGTCGGCCCCAGTCATTCGTTTCACTACTCGAGGAAGCCGAACTTACGCTGGTGAGAAGCGAAGGATCTCTGTCTTATGTTGCGAAGTCTGCGAACATTTGGTTTAAGGCGAGCATTTGCTTTTCGCACACGCGTGTTCTTATCGCCGCTTTCCAGGGACTCAATGGTGAAACCTGTCGCAACTGGAAGTTCTGCTTCTTCGCACTTCTCAAGAAATAAACGAGAAGGTTTCGGTATTCTTGTTCCAGACACATTGCTGTTTAAAGGTGCGTCACAGGGTCGCTGAGATTGGGGATTTTACGGCCTGTTTCGATCTGGTTTTGCGCGTATTCTTGTGCTGCCTTTTTTTATGTCAATAGAACACCAGAACTCTTCTAGCTTTAGGAGCGTTTTTGTGCTTCACCGAAAGTGTAAAAATGTGTGTTTTTGTTCTCCTTTAGCGCGACTTAAATAGTCCTGGCAAATGGAAAGAAGAAATAAGATGCTGGGAATATTACATAAATTCAAGCTAGGATATTATGAACGGTATCCTTAAAGCTGTGCATGTCATTTCTTTCCTACGAATACATTTACCTCACATTTAGAAATTATTCTTTCGCGCTGATCAGCAAAAATGTGCTGCGGTGCGCACATTTCAGCTTCGATTTGAAAACCGATGTGTGCGAATATTGTTCTGAAAATACAAACATGGAACTAATTAGAGAACAAGTGGTTGACCCATGATCTGTCTTACATATGGCGAATTCGGTTGGGGGACGAGAGCAGAGGCACCGAGCAGTACAGATCACTACATGCGCACGCCGAGCGAGGGTGTAACTGTACTCCCACGGGAACGCTCTCTGTGTGTCGAGAGCAGAGCGCCAGGACCATGTGGCCGCACTTTTATCCCCAGCATTCTCCGTCTTCCCGCAGTGGCGGCCGTTGCAACCCGCGGAGAGGTTATGTATGCCTTTATTCACACAGCGCGGCGATCGGCCTCCTTTGGCCCTTTCGACGCCAGCAGCGACTCTCAAACATGCATGCAGCACCTGAGAATGCTTTCCACTTGCCGAGCGCCGACGTTTTGCAGCCGCCATTTTGAGCGTCGCCGACTCAAGAGAAAAAAAAAAAAAAAAAGAATGCGCGGATATGACGCTTTATGCCATGTGACTTCCTCTACTCTCTCTTTAGACGAGGGAGCAGCCGGGAGTGCATTCGGGTGCTCTAAGCGGACGAAATGCCCTCCTCTTCTACCACTGGAAGCCAGTGATTCTACTCCTGCTCTCCTATTGGAGGGCGCCCGCTTGTCTGAGAGCACTTTCGAAGTGCTCTCCAGTGCGCCTGCTCTCCCACTCGAATTCGCCAATAGTCGTTACATAGTAGTTGTCTTACATAGTCAGGGATTTATGTACAGCTGTTATAGTGGGTGCACGGCAAGCGAATATTACAGACCTACGATGAACTCTCATTATTAAGGCTGCATTTTATTTTTACAGCTCTAGCAGACTTTTGGAGGTTACCCTGTAGCTATAATTCCTAACACGCTCCTAGCAAAAGAAAACAAAGCTGAGTCACATATTCACTCAAATTTCTTCGAGAAAGTAAATGGGCAGTGCCCTTGACGACCAACCTCACACTTTCTCCTGAGAGGAACTGATCAAATAATTTGTCAGGCACATGTGAGCGTGAAATTCAACCAGTTGCATCTAGTATCACAAATGATGCGCTACCACATATTTATTAATGTTTTCGACTGCCTCCATTATGCTCTGATAGTTTTACTTGTGAACACAACTCACCTTGCAGTATGACCGGAAGAATACTTTACTGCAAGAAATAACTCCAAGGAGAAATTCATACCAAGACTCGTTTATCTCATAAATATGCAAACATATGCTATCCTCCGCATGAACTACACTCGTTCCTGCGCCAATCTCAAGCTTTCTTCCAAATTACAAAACATGCTATCCTTCGCAAAATTACCAAAGCTCCTACATCCAGGAGCAAAGCACTCGTATGACAGTCTAAAGACGCAACAGCTAGTCACTGCCTCTAACTACACCTTCGACATGTCATGTCACGAGAGCGAATTACATTGTCACTCTTAAGCACGGACAAAAAAAAAATGGCAGATAATTACGATATTCGGTAAGGCGAAATTATAGCATAGCTTTCCGGATATTTAGCTTTTTCCGTTTTTTTTTTAGGTAATGAGTTTGAGAGATACTTGTATATATATGCGAAATTAAACCCTACCCTTTAGTTTCCCGCATGTAATCATCAGTGAGCTAACGCTCTATTTACAGTTTTTAATTCTTGCAAAGGAGGCCTACGATATAAGAAGCGGCAGATGTTTATGTTATGCCGTACCAACGTTTTGTTCTGAAAGGCGAGGTCTATCCGTGAGTTACTTGAGGTCGTCACAGGGTGGGAGGAATCGCTGAGCTTCCTTGACCTCTTCTTTTTTTCACCACGGTACACTTAGACGGCAAAAACTGAGCGCGACCTCTCTCATTTGTCCTAGCCGTATACTCCTCCGCCTCCTAATCTCACTTTACCGTTCCGCCACTGCTCTCCTCTGTCTCAAGACTCATCCCCATCTTCCGTTTTCCATATTCTCCTGCGTGTTGTACCATTCCTCCGTTCTCGACATAACTTCCACGTTTACGGTAGTGAACCTTCCTGTTCTCGTGGCACCACCCTGTGTATGTGCACTATTCCGTGGTCAACATAGCCTCCTCCTTCCACGGTATCCACCTTCCGCGCTCTTCGCGCGCGATAGTTACCTTCTGTTAGCGCATATTTATGTTTTCGCGATGACCCCAAGCGACTGATACACCTGTTACCTATCGCACTCTCTTCTTCTACCATGAATATGGGGAGAGGATTTACATCTGCCCACTTCGTTACCTGCTAGCATGGGCAGAAGGTAGCCTGCCGTTCGCGCTTCGCCCTACTGGTACCACCCACAGCCCACATCTAGAAGATGGTCGTTATGGAACTAACAGGCGGTTAAGGCAGTAGGGAAAGGTTTACTGAGACGTCCTGGGACACGAAAGACAGCAGTGAGCTGGAAAGAAGAAAAACTACTGACAACTAACATCAATAAGGCCAGCCGAAATGGCCGTTGATATGATCATGGAGGGTTGCCCAAGGACGAGAAGAATCTTCTGCTCCAGATTGGCATTTGCCAGTTTCAAAAGTTGGCTACCCAGGAAATCTTTCGCCTCTAACTGTAGGATGCGACAGCGTTAAATGATCCCTCAGGCTCCCAACGCTGCGATGCGCCATATTGTATGAGGCGACCGTGCTTCACCTGACCATGGTTGATTGCCGGAGGCCGAGCAAAACACTGCACCCCAAATCGTCCAGTGCAAACTGTGGTAGGGTGACCTCCTGCACAACCTTATAGCTGCCCACCATTTACGGAGACGGCGATGTCGCTTAAACCACAAACGAGTACCTAAGAGTTGCGTTGTAACACACTAACGGTCATTGCATCCTATGGCACAGCCTTGCTGTCAAAGTCAGTCACGTTACAGCAGATCTTGTTTTGCCTACAGGGGAGCGGGTTCACGCCACTCACTTACTATAGAAGAAGAAGAAGAAGAAGAAGAAGAAGAAGAAGAAGAAGAAGAAGAAGAAGAAGAAGAAGAAGAAGAAGAAGAAGAAGAAGAAGAA
>JAJIZL010024678.1:33661-57057 GCA_023969395.1 Amblyomma maculatum
CACACGCACACGCACACGCACACGCACACACACACACACACACACACACACACACACACACACACACACACACACACAGAGGTGCCAGAAGGCTCGGTAAGCGACCTAGCCTTTATGAGAACTCCTTCCCCTACTGGAATGCAGGAAACACAGGCGCACAATGCCCAAGGTCAAGGAACAACACTCGCCTTTGCTTTGTCCCTCATGGAGCCTCTGCCCAGGATGGCCATCTTTGTCTGCGTTTCCTCCTGGAGTCGCTTCAGCGAGTTGCCTTTGGGTCCGAGTAGCTTGCCCACGAAGTTGAACTGGGTGCACGAATGTAGATTAAAAAAAATTCATACGCCGTGCCTCACTAATAATAATTTAATTGTTGAACTCTCATTAGCGTTTAGAGCACGCACAAGAAACAATGCAAACCACGCATGTTTGAACGTTGTGGCCGCGCTCCTGAGTTGGCGACAGCTAGAAAACAGACCTGAGCAAATGTAGGTTTTATTTATGTAATGATTCGCTGCTCACCTACATAGGAGATTAGTACTGTCAGGAGCCTGGTTATGAATTTCCTCAGCTGCGCGTGCTACCTCTCTCTCTCTCTCTCTCTCTCTACATTAAGCGGTATGCTCATAGCAGCACACATTACCTATCTAGAGGCCGAATAATATTTTCCTGGATGTATAGAATTAAACTCTAAGAAAATGCTCAGGTTAGTAAAATGGGAGTATCAGCAAGTACAAAAGATGCGTGCAAAAGAAAAGACGTTTGACACGGGCGACGATGGCGTCGTGCTTGTCCGGCGTCGCCCGCGTCTAAGGTCGCTTCTTGCGTACGCGTCCTTAGCACTTTCTGGTACTCTCATTTTGTTACATGAAGATGCGCCAAGTGGCCTAAGTGTAAGTCATTTTGCACGTCTGTTCAGATTCGTATCGGACCTGAAAACTTCTTCGATGTGAGCTTCAAGCTGCGTTACGCCTTTGAATGACTCACGTTGGGATGGTCCTTGACAGGCACCAGCACGCGGACCTGGAGCTTTACAGAGCGCCCCTTGTGAATGTCCATGAGAGGACCCGAAGGAACCCAGGCGTGCGAAGACCGAGCACTGCTTCCGTTTTGACCCTGGACACGCTGGATCTCTGCATCAGAATAGAGACGAAGGAGGACATGGTGATAACGTTTTATTACCACACTCGTCTTACACATTAAGATCAACAATATAATCGCCCATTATAGCGATCATAATGAGGCAAGATGAATGCATTGTTAATGTTAAGGAGGCGAGAGTAGAAAACTCAAAGGCTCTCGATGACATACATTCCATGGAAGCCAAAATCAATACAAATCAAGAAAAACAGCCGGAATGTATTTTTGTAAACGCGGTGTTGGTTAGTGAGTAATAATACTGAAATTTGTTGAAGTGGACATATAACTTACTACAAATGAGAAAAAAAAATGTGGGAGACACTTAAGATCGATTTTTGTTCACATCAATGACTCCTGACTGCAGCTCCCAATTCGGGCCCTTATTCGGTACATTCACTTTGCTGTTCGCATAGCCGCCGATAAGTCATAGCGGCGTGTAAAAGGAGAAGATTATGCAGGGTTTTCTCAGAGCTTCATGCAAAAAAAAAAAAAAGATATCACAAGTTATATAGATGACATAAAGAAGCACAGCACGCTAGCATTTCAGCTCTAGATGCGTGACCTGGGCCCGCTTGCACAAAACAATCTCAAGACTGTCTTAGCTAAGTCCAGACTTAACTGGAGTCTAAAGAATTGGCCACTAGCATGGCCGCTTAAGACTGGAGTCAAGACTGGGCTTCAGTCCTGACTTGAATAAGTCGCTTGTATGATTACGACTCTAGTGCTGTCTTGGTTAAGACACAAGGACGCCAGGTGTCTAAGTAGAGAAATTAGGGAAATACAGGGATGCGCTGGCACTGTCCCTGCTGTAAGATGTACACATTCCGTCAATTTTGCGTTGTGTAAAATCTCTGCCATTGCTTTTTGCGGCTTAAGATTGTGTTACGAGGGAAAATGCCCCAAGTGGTTGCTGAGGCCGTTCTGGGAAGCCACTCTGGTGAACATGAACCCGAAGCGTTCGACGTTCGGAACACGAGCCGTCTTAAATAAGCTTGGTCTTTCTAAAGACACCATTTAAGTCTGGACTTAGCTCGGACTTTATCGTGCAAGCCGGCCCTGTATGTTTTCAACCGGATTCACAAATCAAGTTCTATTTTTTACAAATCATTCATTTGCATGTTGTCCAAACATTTGAAATTATGATCAGTATTGTCCACATCAGTTCAAATCAAAATCAGTAGATCTTATTTTTTTTTTTTCATTTTCCTTCTGCGACGCTAATCACGGATGCCACAGGTGGCTGCCTGTCACACCCTCCCCAAGACTGACTGTGGACGTGGTTTTACTTCTCACCTTTTATTTTTATACTTTTAAGTGCCGTGCTTTGAAATAAGTTGAAAGCTTTTATATTTTATTATTGCATACAATTTCGTCTTTTATCGCGTTTTAATGCTTTTTGAACGCGGATAGAGAGCGGTTTGATAGCTTGCGAACTTTGGCTCGCATGTGCAAAGTTCCGCTTGCTCCTGCGTTTGTACTACTTCGCCTCTCGTTTTTTATTCTCCCTCTAAAGGCCACCGTCTAGGTCCCAAAGGCAACGTCATTTGACGAAGGTGCCACGAGTTATGATATGCCTCGGTGTCACTGCCGCTCAATCTTAACAATGAGTGGTTCTGAAGGCACCTGTACTTCATATTTTAAAGAAATAGCGTTTTAAAGAAAATCCAATGTCGGCGGCCGGCGCCGACGGAATGGGCGTCGAAGTCAATACGCCCCACTTCGTTCCCGGTAAAGTCAAAGTGGAATTTTCAGTTTTTAATATGATGTATTTTGCGCGCGTGCTCCTGCGGTACCCTTTACTACCGTTCGGTGTGCATTAGCGATGCTTTTATTAACGTTAGTGATTATCAGAAAGTTAATTCTCGTATTGTAGCACATTGCAGTTGACAGCTAAGCACACGTCTTTACGACACTAAATTACTTTTCCGCCACGAGGGGCGCTACTTTAGGCGTTGATCTTCCTGAGGCCCCAGTCCTGACCATAGTCACAGTGTTCACCATGAAATCTAATTCTTGTTTCATAGGTAAAAAAATATATAGGGGAACATTGTGATTCTCGACCGCTTCAGTGGCGCCAAGTAAAACGTTAAATGGCCTTAAAGCCTTAATAGGCTCATTAGTGCGCGCCCGTCACACTCAACCTGCCAGTCAAATGATGGCCAGGTTTGGTTTAACCTTTGGGAAACATAATCCTTAACGGCAATCTAACTCCTACCCCTCCGATCACCAACCGAGCTCGTTAACCTGCTGCGCCAAGCCAAAGCGGTTACCATGGAGACCATCGCTGACGGCATGGCAAATCCTAGAAACAACGTGATGTAAAGGGAGAGGGTTGCGGCACGATGACGTCCTGAGGAGACATAAGGTAACATGGAGTCCAAAGTCAGACTCCGCCCGCACCACTAATGTATCGCGGGGAGAGAAAGTTCCGCAATTCAAAAAATAAATGAATAACGAGAAAAAAGTTTTTGGTTGGAAGTTATTAAATAAAAGAGGGAGGTGCTACTAAAGCGACCCACAGCCGAGGAAGCGGGCGCGGGGAGACCCCACGTATCTCCCCTGGGAAGTAGCGGAAGGGATGGGTTGTAGGGTAATGGGAAATAGGAATTAGGATTGGGTCATGGGAAGTTGGAGGGGAAAGTGGTCGCGCGATAAAAAGCAGGTCTAGAAAGTTTGTACGCGTCGCCTCCGCTTGGGGCCCTTTCAGCTTGTGTCAGAATGCAACGCGGCTATGACAACGCCACGCGATAAGAGCGATGCCGTACCGCCAATCCCACACTTGAACGAGCACTCCAACAAACGCGCGCCAACGATCGCCATGCGATACATGCGACGGTGTAACCGTCCAACCTCACACTTGCTTGAGAATGTGTGACAGGTGCTACGCCTTTCCTTTCCTATAAAGAAACTATAATTATATATAACACTGCCTATAATTATATATAACACTGCAACAAACGCGTCAAAGAAAATTTCAGCAGTGCGGCCCGGGCCCCTGCCTTGCTAGCAAAAGCTGTTCGAGGGGCGCGGATGTACCGTAAGCAGCAGCAACGCTCAGGCTTTCGCATTTTTCTACTGCGGAATCTGCAGTGCCTTTGGAAATTTTTTAGACCAAACCATTTAAAGCAGCTACCTTAGTGCGTACATAGGCAGTTAGACAAAGTATGGCTCGATCTTAAGTTATTAATGATCATTAACAAACTGGTAACAGTTTCCAACACCACACGTTTCTCGGCAGGAGTACATTCAAACAAAACGAGTGATAAAAAAACGAATGGTTGCGTTAGATAGAGCATGGAAACTCTCGCTGTGGAAACAAATTCGGGCATGCGGAGTAATAGTTATTGATTAGAGCCAATTAACTCAATCACAAGTCGGGTGTGTATTGAAGGTCTGGTCACCTGAAGTTTGTCGGTAAGACTACGTTCAAACGAAACAAGTTATAAGGAAACGAATTATTGCACTAGAGAGAGGAGTAAAACATCTCACCGGGGGGAAATTTGGTGCATGCGGAGTAATTTGCTAATTAATAAGACCCAATTCAGTCATTCAGACTCCTAAATAATAAGGGGGTAATGTTGACGTTCAAAGGGAGTCACGCGGTACCCAACTTCCATGGGGTCATACGTCATAGCGGGAGGTCACAAACCGAAGGGCTCTTTTTCTTCTTTATCCATCTGTTCTTTCTTCCAGAAAGAATGCTTCTGCATTCTCTCAATGGAGGTGCAGCAGTGATCTCAACAGTGTTTTTTCACAGCCCGCTGCACATCGCGTGCGAACTATACTGAACGTAGATAAACATCCACAATTCGAGCTGAGAAACCTTTCTTTCCGTTTCTCTACCAACATAAACTTCATCACTATTACCATTTCAGCTAGCGCGACCAAATAGGCTGGTGACTTGAAAGCCACATTTTTTCAATTCCCTTTTCTGCTTTCAAACATCCCTTAATAAGGAAACTGTCTGCTGACAATACGTTCGCTCTCGGCACGATGTGACCCTATAACACACACTTTGTATTCCAGCCTCGTTTGAAATATAAAGGACACGCAAGAAGAGAAAAAGAATCTCGAAGAAGAAACATCTGTGGCAACAATGAAGCGACCCTAATTCTATTTGCATAAAAAATCCCAACGGACATTCCGCCCGTGATTGCGTATCGACACTGTATGCAAACGTATTCCGTTCGCGCGACAGAAAGAACAGCAGATAGAGGTTAGCTACGAAAGGATTCCACGTACCACCGTGAAGTAGGGCTGATTCTGAATGCGTTTCATAATTACCCAGTCTTATCGAAGGGTAGGTACGTAATTTGCCTCCAGGAGAGCACTAAAGTACACATCACAACTTTGCACCATATTTGTGCCATGCGTTTGTACGAATGGAATCAACGGAACAGTGAACATAGGCTGTTCTCGGTGCCTTGCTTTTTCACCAGATCTATTTGCAGGCGCCATGAACCTAACGTACACAGAACACAGAAGGAGCCAAAGCCAGTAACACCTAGCAAAGCATAGGAGAATTTTTCAGGTGCTTAATAAATGATAACGTGATTGCGGAAATAATGGGCTCAATGGAAGAAACAAAACCACATGCGGCCTGTGGGATGCACACCCACGTTATCAAAACATCATCTCCTGTGCTCTACTAACTGAGCTGCAGCGGCGACTGTTCAATATTCCACTTTCTTAGCACCTCCGTTTCCTTACAATCATTGCTGATCAGCTTTACTGGCATATTATGAGAAAAGACTCAAACCGTAAGAAATTGTCAAGAGCCACCAACCATGTGCAGACCCCATTGATTTCGGTGAATAATCTGCATAACGGCGCATCACTACGCATCGTTATGGGTTGTGAATTTCACAGATAACTGGAGCTAAGTCTCTCTCTTATGCGTACCAGTGGCGGCCAATATTAATCATCCGCATGCAGGCGGACCGAAGACAATAGGAGAAAGTGCGAGGAGAGTGCGGTGAGCGCACGCCATTTACTGACACTGAGTGAGCACTTCAATGGCTGGCCATCAAGGTCATCTTGCAAGCCTGTGACGTAGTAATCGCGGCAGCTGCTACAGAGGCAAAGCAGCAACGTGGCGCATCAGTCGCATCCGATGAAGACAACTGATCTATATACAAGCGTCAGCCAGTGACGTCTGTGGAAGAGCGGTGGCGCTCGCGACAGCAGTGACTTTCTTGATGTACAGCCTTTGTCAAAAGTGAAGAGCCCGGGGGGTCTACTTCTGAGCCGTGTAGTGGAGCTGCTTTAGCATTAGTGGAGGTCCTTCTCATAGAAGAGGGTAGGGCAAAAAATCTTCTTACGCTCAAGAAATTTGGAACATTGTAAATACATTACAAGCCGCACGAAGTGGCTCAGAAGCAGACCCCTTGGGCTCTACACTTTTGACAAAGACTGTACGTAAAAGCCCGGGCCGTCTGCGTTAGATGCGCGGGCTTGCTGCGTATTCGAGCATGATTCCCGATATTTCGGCAAGTTGTGGCGGGTTGGTATCCAAGCGAGGCACAAGAAAGAAAACAACACCTGTTTCACAATTTCTTTTTTTTTTTTCGGTTGCTTTCGGTTGGATAGAGATGAAAACAAATGCCAGCGGCATGTAGCGTGTCAAGTACAGCCTTACGACCACGGATCTCTTTCGCGAGTCGTTTGTGTTGCACTTCTATGTTTAAACTTCATCAGTTCATTTTCGGGGGCATGAGGAACATCGCAAGAACAAGAGTCTGCAGCCCTCCTTTCGTTGTGCGGTCAATAAAAGTTTTGACCTGGTATTCCGTTCGTGTGGGATTTAGCCCATGTCATATGCAGGGAAGCCACTGCATGACAGAACCCATTCGCCTTCACTACTGCCCGAGCATCTGTTCGTGCAGAAACGGACACAAAAGCTGCTGCCAGTCGTCTGGAGCGGTCACATCGAGCCGCTAAGCGCTATGCTGTAACGATTGAAACAGCACTGGACTTGGGAAGTAGCATGGTGCCTTTCTCTATTTTCACTTTCCCGAGCTTCAACAAGTGACTGTCATCACCGATTTTAGGGAGCTATAAACATCGCTAAGATCTCGATAATATTCCTCAAATTTGTTTAACAATTTATTTGGATTTTCTTATAAAATATATAGTCCTTCCCCCCCAAGGTATACTGCGCACACAAAAAACAAGGACGAGAAAGGTACACAACAAGCGCAGAAGAAATGTCTTACCGACTCGCCCAACAACGCACTCTTTTAAGCTATATAGTCCTTCATACATAATCTGAAGACTACGAAATAAAACGGTATTTTTGACACATAAAATTTAGAGTTTCAAATGAAATCTAGACGTAGGGATGCAAAATGGGTAGGATAAGAACACGCGCACTCGAATAAAAAATTGAAAATATGAATTAAAACAGCTCAAAAGGGTAAGCGTACTTTTCTCTAGAAAACCATGAAAAGCATCTGCATTCTCTCCTGTGCGCCTCTTCTATTAACCCAAAATCACATTTGCTTCCATTATCATTATCAACTAAATGCGCCGTCTATATGATTTCTAATCCGATCATTGTCATTATGACTAAATCCAGCGTCACCGTCATCGCTACCGTCATCCTCCATGTAAACAAGGAAAATTATGACTTGGGTTTCACGATCCAGGGCGTGGTTAAAGCTCTCGGCTGGAGATCCAAGGGATGGAGATTCGAGTGCCGATGGAGGCGGGATTCATGAATTTTTAACTATCTTTCCCGCGGTAGACAAATCTAACTATGATGTGCGTTTTGTTTAATTGTTTAATTTAACGTCATCTGATTGGAGCTATAGCGAAACAGGCTTAGACGCCGGACGGCGTATGAGCCATTAAAGGCTTTCGCCATAAAATGTACAGGATTGCACTTAGCTTCGCTTAAAATCTTATTGGTGAAAGCATTTCCTCCTTCTTCTCTTCTACCTCTTCAGTCTTCTTCCTCTATCTTTCATGCTTTTATTCTTGTTAGAATTTCATTACTCCTTTTCTTTGGCTTCGTCATCACCCACATCGGGATCTCCGGACTCTACTCCTCCACATGTGAGAATGAAGGCCTACTTTCATGAAAGGACAAATTAAGTCTACATAAGAGCCTATTGTGATGTCTCGCTGACAGATCTCGCGAACAC
Organism: Amblyomma maculatum; assembly: GCA_023969395.1. Lineage (NCBI taxonomy): Eukaryota > Metazoa > Arthropoda > Arachnida > Ixodida > Ixodidae > Amblyomma > Amblyomma maculatum. Next base: position 41,944 of record JAJIZL010024678.1, read on the forward strand.
ATCTCGCGAACACATCTCGCGAACACATCTCGCGAACACATCTCGCAGACGCGAGATTATTCACCACGAGCTTATAAAGGTTTTTGCCTTAAAACAGCAAATATTGTAATAAACATGGTTTTCAGAGCCGAAAAAACAACGCAGCACCTGTTAAACGAGTCGATTGTACTGTCACGTTTGATTTGTTCTGTGCTAGAATCGCACTCAGCATAGGTGTAAAACCGCGCTACCTTTTTCTCAACGGCATTTAAATGTATGTATGATAATTTGAATATGGTGATTACAGGCATATAAAGGGTATTCTGTTTGCGAGCAGATAAAAGTTCAATACTAAATAATTCTTGCCCATTATTCTTTAATTTTAGAATTTTCCCTGCAACTAACTGAGAATCTTGGACACTGGCACACAAATCACTGAAAAAAAAAAAGTTCTTTTTGGAGGCAAAATATGTTTATAATAAATTAAATAATTAGCTATATTATTTGTTTATTAGTTATAGACAATGGTTCTGTATGCGAGAGGACGTGACGAACTTACACTTTGCGGAATTGAAAGCAATAAAACATGAAAGGCGCCATATTACACACTTTGAATGTCAGTTGAGGAGCAAGTACTCAGCGCTACTGCTGGGTTTGCTGCATATGATGTAATAAAGAGCAAATAGTATGGTACCAGACTGAATATTACCTGTCAGGTCGTTAGTGCTAATTACTTAATGAAGGCAGAAAGGACACTCTTTGAGGCACGCGAGATGAAAGCTGAGAAGTTGAGGAAAAAATATTATTGAATTCCGTGGGACTTTGTCTGCAAATGCCATTTGAACGGGCAAACACTCTCCAGAATTTGTTATCACAAATCTCGTGAGAATTTTTCAATTAGAAAGGCTGGTGTCACGAGGGAAATAAATGCGCAACCACTTTAGTTAACACTTCTTTTTGAGCGAGATGGTTGGTTGGTTTGTGGTGTTTAACGTCCCAAAACGACTCAGGCTATGAGAGACGCCGTAGTGGAGGACTCCGCAAATTTCGACCACCTGGGGATCTTTAACGTGCACTGACATCGCACAGCACACGAGCGCGTTGCTTTTCGCCTCCATCGAAAAGCGGGTGCCGAGGTCGGGATTCAATCCCGCGTCCTTCGGAACAGTAGTCGAGCGCCGTAACCCCTGCGCCACCCCGGCGGGGTAGCGAGATGGTTCATTTTGACTATAGGATATATTTTTGAAACAGAGCTAGCACACACAACCACAAAAGATAGACGAATGACGAGACACAAGCGCTGACTGTCAACTGATCTTTATTGCCGAAACGCATCACTCAATATAGACAAGCGTTGGTGAGACAGGAAAGGAGCCATAGATCGAGACGGTAACCAGTTACATACAACGCACGCGCAAGCAAGCGACGCTAGAAAAATACGAGAAATCAAAAACAAGAGATTCAAAGGGTGCAAAATTTATGCCGCATCTAAAAAACACACTTTAGCATTAAATAGCGATAAACAAGGCTTACTAACGCATCTGTTGCCATATTTCTTGATATGAAAAATGTTCAGGCTGATACGTGCCGTCTTATCAGTGTTTTTGCCGAGAATCGTTGTCTCACTTAATCGGGCCGCGCTACCACTGCCATTACTAATGTGCACAACAAAATGTGCGTACTTGTCTATAAAATTCTTAACATTTCTTCAATGGTCCCCAATCGCTCATTGAAGCATCGGCCGGTTCGGTCGACATACACCTTTCCTCCCATCAAGGGAACCACTCCTGTGGAACAGTTCACAAACCGAGGTTTATGTCTTATATTTTTTCCTATAACCACTTTTAGGCCGCAATGATGTCAAATTCCGCAAAATACGTCTATTGCTTCATTGTTTCGTTTTGTCTTCCTTCTTAACATTGTGCTTCACGTCCTGGTGATGGAAAGCTTTAAACAGACTTGTTAAATATGTTGTTTTCCAAGTCTGGTTTCCGGTTGACATGTCCGCTGTGTCATTCGTCCTAATATTTACTTTTCTTAAGCATTCAATTCTGCTGCATACTACTCTACAACAGACGCCGCAGAAGAGCTTTATTACGCCTTTGAAAACATGTTCTGTGTAACGTTTTCAAGATGCCTCCCTCTCTGACACGTTAAGTGCTAAGTACGTACTGGCCTAATGTTTCCTGTGTTCTAATGTTCTACACACTGCTGCCATTCCGGTCTCCTACAGGCTGCCTTTCCAGCTTTCCTGACGCGGTATTCAAGTGGACAGTATCTGTTGAAAATAAACATTTAGGCTGACATTAAATCCAATGGTGGGCCTCTAGTGATCATTTCTGCGCCCTTAGGCACTGACATAAGCAGTTATTCTAAGTGACAATGCAGGCTATGATTCAGTACTGTACACTTTTACTAGAAAGAACCTTAAAACAGCGTGTTGAGGCAGTCCAAAGATTTCCTGCATTATTTATTTTAGTCAATTGTACTGCCAAATGTCCAGAGGGTGATGATTAGAGTCAAGGACACTCGCTGTGTGCAACAAATGGTGCCTCAGTGTCCTCCGTAAGTTAGGTTAATTAGTTACAAAATATATTATCGATATTGACCGCTTTATAATTCACCGCTCGCATTCCAGAGTCTAGAATAAGGAGGTGAAGTAAGGCATCATCTAATTCTACTCTCCTTTTCAAAAAGAAGTCTCTCAAAAATACATTATATATAGTATTCAACTCCTTCTTTAATTTAGACTACCTGCAGCTTGTTTACTGATTTTAAATTGACCGCACCGGTGTGTGTGATCCACAGAAACATGATCACATACTCCAGCTAAACTGGTGTCATTTTCTTAGGAAGGTACGTAGCCCTTTTTGTTGTTCCTTAAACCGTGTGCGCCGTGCCATTTGTTTTCTAGCTATGACAACGTTTTGAAAGTTGTGTAGCGTTGATAAACGGCACACGACATTCAAGTTAGCAGCGAAGATGCATGATAACAGCAGTATTTACATGTAAATACTGCTGTTATAAAAAAGAAATCAACACGCACCGTGTAACCGCTTTTTTTTTTTTTAATTTTTTCTGGTGACAGCATATAAGATGCCTCGCAAGTGTCGACATTTTAATTGCTTAAACAGGCATGGTATTCTCATTTTTGAGAAGGTAAACTATGTCATCTATGAGTCTTTGAGGTTAAGAAGTTCGCAGGAGTCATGTGGATGCAGCTAGCACAAGACCGGGTTAATTGGAGCAATATGGGAGAGGCCTTCGCCCTGCAGCGGGTTTAGTCCGAATGGTGATGATGATGACGATGGTGATGATGGTGAAAATTATGCAAATGTAACCTGGCTTAGCAACACAACATAACAAAGCATAACAACGACTTTGATTGTATAAGCTGGCTTAGCCGAGCTCAGCCGCAGTCATTCTTTTTAACTACGAGTGAAACTATGTTTATCTGAATTCAGATCTACAAATGACAAAGCTTGTGTTGTTGGGCGACAGAAAATGGAATGCTAGAGCCTGATGTGCCCTTCAGTGCCGCAGTGCAAGAGCGTTTCAATCAATATGGCTGCTGATTAGGCTCAAATTCCGATGTTGTCCGCATATCTGCCTTACCCGCAGTCATCGCCATTGCTTCCAGGTAGACGACTGCGGCCCACATCTGTTCACTTTTCCCCCCATGGGACCTCTAAACTCTTCTCTATGCGCAACGAGACAGGGATATTGGCCCGCCTCCTATCAGACTACAAGACCGTGACATTTCATTTTTTTTTGTTTTCTTAAAGAAACTATACCTCCCACGGAATGGCTAATTTTAATGGTGATATCGGCTGCTAGACGTCTGAGTCTAGAGCGCAATTATAAACTGATCACTGCTCTCCCTTGTGTAGACGCTATAGCAATTAAGCAGGGGGAGTATTACGAACGTCTGCAAATTATCAATAAGCAATTCGACCTACACTGAATTATGATAGCGAAATTTCGCGAAGTAAAGCACAAGTCGAGTCTGACATGTACTGCCGGAGAGAGCGCAAGTGGTTTAGAATATTTATTGTAAAATTTCGTTTAGAAGCTATCGTTGCTCGTGCTCATTAGTGCATTTTACAGTTATTCATTCCAGACATCTCGTGTTACTTGACCTTTGCTTCAGAGGTTCGCTGCTGTTCGCAAGTTTATGGGTTCGATTCTGACTGTAGCAGCCATATTATGATGAAGGCCAATAAACAGAAACGGCTGTGAAATGCGCGATTTCAACGAACTGAAAACAATATATGATGCGGAGCCCTGCTCTACAGCGTCCATTATAGGCGTGTGCCGTTTCACGGTGTTCAAAACCACAATTTATAAAGTTAATTTGCAGTGTGCTCAATAGCGTAAGCGAAGGTGATTTTCCTCCCTTATTGGCTTGGGGCGCATGAAATGTTCGGTAACTCACTAAATGTCTACCGCATTCAGAGCCACATCCTCTAGCCAGATATGCAGAGAGAGTACTAAAAAAGTGCAAAGAAGTGCAGAGAGAGCTGCATAGCTGGTCAAGCTATAGTAAAGAGCAGCGTATAACGTCAATAGTTTGTAACAATAGACTTCGTCGGGTATACTGCGTGAATACAAATAATTATGTTAACCGACCGAAAGGAAAGGCGCGCATAAGATAAAAGGTAACTCATGTTTTCATACTCCTCGCTTAACGCCTGGTTTCTTTTTCCATACTCTATGTCTCCCTTTTTGCACGGGCCCGGTTAGCGCTGGCATATTTGTCTCCCTTCCGTTACTGTCACTGTTTCCGTGTGGATGCGGGGAGGAATTGAAATCGGAAGCACTGATTAATGGAGGGCGCGTCTATTACAGTGGCGAGCAGGTACGCCAGCTCCTCCATTAACGCTGGTCCTGGGAAGATAGCCGCTCGAAGTGGCACACGATAAAAAGAAAATAAAAAGGAACGATATAGGAGCCTGGCAGCAGAGGAAGAACTAAAACTAGGGAAAGTTTCGGGAGACAGTTCCTCCCTAAGCACAGTTCAAAAAGGTGGTCCCGATCTGCGCCCAACTATACTCGTCTGGAAGCACAGGAGTATGCGAGTGATGGAGTTAGAATGAAGGATGACGAGGAATAAGGCGCGATACGAATATGTGCGCCCGGCCAGGAAGTACTTTATGAGACTCGCCCGTCTAGTCACGCGGCATTGGGATATTTTTGCTTTTCTTACCTCTACCCTGACGCCCCTAGAAACGCGGTAATGGGGATCGCGCTTTCATGGTCCTTAAGCGACTGGTTGGCGATACAGCGGATGGAGTTGGCGAGAACGCGTCATCTTGAGTTCGTGAAAACGCACATATTTCTACTCCTCCGTCCAAGGCTCTAGTGTACCACGACGCACGAGAAGGAAGTGCAAGCGCGTAGATTATGAGTATGCTAGAGTTCTGGACGTGACGGATGGCCATGTTATTGCAAGGGCCGTGTGGAAATGTTGATAGGGCGTAATTCTGAGGGATATGCGCGGCTTGCAGATACTCTGCTGTGAGTGTCATAATAAAAGAAGTTTATTTAAAGTAGATTCCCCTCTTTAGATTCGCAAGCATTTAATGGTTATGATGAAGAAACGCATAAACTAAGAATCTGACTTATTGTCGCCACACTGCGTAGCTTATATTAGTTTAGGACAGAATTAGAGTGGATTACCATGTAGGATTCTCACTAATGAATTACTCCGGAACGATGATCCCCTGCACACGTTTTTTGTCAATCATCAAAACAGGTTGAGACCTGGAGAGGCAGTCAGGTGCTCTGTACATTTGATGGAGGGAACAGGACTGCGCTTAAACGCACACCTGCTTCTGTTTCGACAACAGAATGTGCTCCCAAAGCACATAACCTTGGAATACCCCACCAAGTTAAGTCTCGGATAAATGTTACGAGCATCCTGAATTTCAGCCGCAATAGTATTACGCTACTGAAATACACATAAAGCAACTGCCATGATATTTAAGAAAATGTGGATTACGAGTATAAAACAGACAGCTGTGTTTTATAATTTTGAAAAGAGCCGAAGACAATAAAAATTCGCGTAATGACGCAGGTGTATACCGGATGCCAAACCCAGATTAGAAAAAAGCTCAGCTAATTAACAAGAAGAATTATCAAGAAATATATTTTGCGATCTTTAGCAATTAGTGCTACGATTTGAATGAATTGATTTTCCAACAAGGTTGTTATACTTGTGGCAATAAAAACCTTATCATGATTAAATACATATACTGCAAGAGACCTTTTAAACCATTACGTTACTAATAGAACGATTTTGCCACGTAATAAAAAATCATTCGCAACATTACAGCCTCTATTAAGTGGCATACGCCGTAATATGCCTGAAACAATGGGCGGAGAGGAAGTGGTGTTTTCGTATGAACGAAATGAGCATGGACCTACTTAGTACTGCTTTCTTATTCCAAGGCTAGTAGCGCAAATGTCATAGAGGATAAGTGTTCTTAAATATGTAAAAACTTCTGCGACACAGCCTTTTTAGTCTTTGCAGTACTTATGTCAAGCATCTGCCTTTTAAACAAGAAAAGTGGTCCTAAAGAAACTTTTCTGCCGACTGAAGTAAAAAACTTCATTTTATCTGAGTGCAAGCGCAGGTTATCACTCTCATTAATAGAACGTCCGTGCCGCCCCAGAACGGGAGCTGAAAATTGATTACCAGGTTATGGGATTTAAACGCTAACGACATTTACAGTGAGCGTGGCAGGTAAATCCATCACAATCGTTTGTCTTTCCTGTACTCAAAGCGCATTACAGTCGCATCTCCAAAGGGAAAACTTACAAAGAGCCAAACCACGCAAACTGTCTGTGTGTGCTTGTTCAGCGTCGGAGACGCTGGCGCATGTCCGCTTCTAGCGCCGGCCGAGGGCGCTCCGTGATTTTCCTTTTCTCGCCATCCATTTCATAATCCGGGGTATGGCATCAATCTTCGGAGAGCAAACCGAGGTGTGCCAATCCCGAGCACATCGCGTACACTATCAGGAAGTAAGGAGTTTGGGGAAGCCGAGGGAGGTGAAGAAACGGCTTGACAGGTTAGTATCCCCTAGCGGGTACCTTACCTCGGCTAGATTCGGTACAAAAACAAAAAACAGCGGGGAACAGTGGGGCACGAGACGCCAGCCCGTTTCGTTTCAGCCGAGTTTGCAAACTTTTCCGTTGCATTGCTGGGCATTTTGTTTTTCTCATACGTTTCCTGGAGGGGCTCGTTCTGTCGGTCTCGTGTTGCCGCTCCCGAGAATGGTTTTTCGTCCCGCTTCGGGAAAAGGGGCTTTGAGGACTTAAATATTTTACGAGTTGTGGCACCTGGAAAACACGTACCGCAAAAAGCCCGAGCTTTTTTTCTCATTCCCCGGGCTGCCGTAGGGAGCGTGTATACGTGCTGCTTGAAGAAACATATCTGGGTGTTTGCGCCTAGGAGTAAGGATTGTACGGAAAACGAAAAGAAAATCAAGCAATGCTGTGGGATTCAAGTACGCTCCCGAGGCCCAGGCGGCAGTTTTTTTGCAGAAGAAGGAAAGGAAGAAAGGAAAGCCATGTGTTTTCCAAGCAGGGCTGTCTTGGAGCGCGTTTGTCACGTCTGTTTTGTCGGTTTCGCACAGGACATGTTTCTTTGATATTGACACTGTGAATCGGGGGCAGGAGAGGCATTAAAATTCGAGAAGGCTCAAAAAGATTCAGATCGTCGCTTCATGTCTTTTTCATTACTACTTAATTTTTTGGGGGCAGTTCGTTTACGAATACCTTGCTCCAGGTTGAAGTAGCGTAGCCCTTCAGACTGTGTCCCAGCCTAAGATACCTGTTTTCTGTTACTCTAAGCGGTGAATCTTCAGGCATTTATATATGTCATTTAACACTGCGCGCTATTTCAGTATGAAGTGACTAAGAAAACATGACACTACAAAAACTGAAGGCGCGAAGAGAAAACATGTATGGAGAGAAAAAAAATTAACCATAAGATTCAGTTTACATCTGCGAATGTTAAGACTTGAGATTTCACTGAAGCAACAGCCACCAGTCGCCATCTTTCCTGTAGTTTGCGTTAGATTACAGAAGGAAGAAAGGTGTGTGTATATGTGGAGTGAGAGAAGATCGAGCAGCCACATTTATTTGCGTTTCTAAGCAAAGGAGCACAGCCAATTATTCGTTTTTAGTTGATGTTGTTCCAAAATTGGCCGCCTGGGTCATCACCGCGCGTGGGAATCAGACATAACCCCAACTCTGACGTCAAATGATTCAACATATGACGTATAATTACATAATTTCACCTTAAGAAAAGTCAGCAGTTTCAGGCTTCTGGCAGCATTGGAATCCACGATATATGGTGCTCGAGCTTGATACTCTGCCGATTAGGACCACTCAAGAGAAGGTTGTTGATACGTTTTCCAGCAATCTTCAGCTGGAGTGAAGATTGCTGGAAAACGTATCAACAACCTTAGATATGTGGATGATACCACTTTAATGGCAGAAAGTGAAGTGGAACGCAAAAGACTTCTGATGCGCGTACAAGAAGAGAGTGAGAAGTTTGGGCTTAAACTGAGCATTAAAAAGACAAAGATAATGGCGTCTTGCCCTATAAAGTCCTGGAGCATCAAGGAACAAGAAGTGGAAGCCGTGACAGATTTTCTCTTCTTGGGCTCCAAGATTACCCCGGAAGGTGACTGCAGCCATGGAATTAGGAGACGCCTAGCTGCTTCTGGGAAAGAGAGCCATGGCTAGCCTTGACCGCCTAGTAAAGAGCAGAGACATTACACTGCCAACCAAGATCCGTATAACTCGAGCTATGGTCTTTCCAGTTATGATGTATGGATGCCAGAGTTGGACTGTGAAAAAGGCTGACCGTCGAAGAATTGACGCGTTTAAATTGTGGTGCTGGCAGAGGCTCTTGAGAGTTCCTTGGACTGCCAGAAGATCAAATCAGTCGATATTGTGGACCATAAACCCTGAATGCTCATTGAAGGGTCAAATTCTAAAGTTAAAGCTCAGCTAATTTGGTCATCTGATGAGAACAGAGGAGTCGCTGGAGAAAGCTTTGATGTTGGGAAAGGTTGAGGGTTACCGGAGAAGGGGTAGGCAGCAAACGCGATTGTTAGATGGCATCCTCGAGGCGCTGCAGATGAAGTTATGTGATGCTAGGAAGATAGTTGTAGACCGTAAAGCGTGGCGTGATATGGTCCATAGGGTCACGAAGAGTCGGACACAACTGAACGACTGAACTGAACTGAAGAGATGCTCAACAGCGTTTTTTTTTTTTCTTCTTCTTACTGAACGTCCTTTCACGCTTTCGACCTACCGTCTTTGTTCCTGGCATTAGTTGTCATAAACTCTGCCGATTGAACTGTCTGTTGCTCCTGCATAATCATGCCAATCGTATCTACGTACGAACCGGTAATTACTACTACTTTTCTGCTGAAATTTAATTCACGCTTCGGCCTTATGCCGACATTTATATTTCAACACTGTTCTTTTCTGTCAGTTTCATTTGCAAAATGCGTAAAACAAAAATCTGACCGCGTGCGGAAATTTTTTTGGACGCACTATGCACTTAGCTAATTCCTTTCTTTAAAAACATATTGCTCGGTGTATCGAGTGTTTTTATCTTCTTGTACATGCTCAAATGGGTTCTCTTAACAAAATGTGCATGCGACCAATTTATTGGAGTGACCTGAATATGTTTGTGCTCAATACGAAATCCTTTGAAGCTGGAACGAAAATCACGAAACTAATTATTATGCTGGGCAGCAACCCCATGGGTCAGATTAGGAGATCCTGGTCTCTTCTAGTTCCCCAAGACGAAATTCGATTATGGCTAAGGCCAAATTGCTCATTCCGCTAACTTTAAGAAGTATTATAGTTTTAGAGCATTTTTGCAGCATTGCATGTACTTTATGACATGACCCGCCGTGGTCGTGCAGTGGTTACGGCTCTCAACTGCTGTGCCCAAGGATGCGGGACCGAATCCCGGCCGCGGCGGCCGCTTGTCGATGGAGGCGAAAAGAAAAGCGTCCGTGTGCTGTGCGATGTCAGTTCACGTTAAAGAACACCAGGTGGTCAAATTTCCAGAGCCCTCCACAACGGCGTCTATCATAGCCCGAGTCGCTTTTAGACATTAAACCCCGTAAACTAAACATGGTCGCATAATCTTTGCTCTTCTGCTTAATTAAATGAACAATAACAGAGGAGCCCCTTAAATAGACTGTAGAGAGTCCCCCTCTTCCTCTTCCCTTGGCTGCACCGGGAATAAGTGCCGCATATGCTAAGTAGGCTCCCTCTGTTATGCTCCAATCAGGCCTCTGCAGTCGCAGCCCAGTATCTACAGGACTGCGCCCACAAAGGCAAATTGTGGTGGATTGAGGGAAGAGCGCCACATGGATGCCTGCTGTAACCACCTCGTGGTTGGGAAGCAATGTTCAGGAATACGCCCGCTGAATGTCTGGTGTGGTAAAAAGACCTAAACACAAACAGGCGAGGCAATTACACACCTTCTTAAGAAGTGTATCTCCCTCCCACGTATCTCCACGTATCTCCCTCCGCACCAGCCATCAGCAGCAAGTGCCACGACCTCATGCCCACATCACCACATTTCTTCATCAATCTTCCGCCGTACTGCCAACAACTGGATCGGCCTTCTCCGAGAACTTGCTGCTAACACATGCCCATCTTTGTTTCATGAAACAATCAAGCGTGCACTTGCTTAGTGTAAATCTTATATTTGTATACCTTGCTTCAACTTTTCTGTTACCTATTCTCTTTTTCATTTCTGTGTGCCCCACCCCTTATGTAACAGCCTCTAATGAGGGTCTTTGAGGTGTGAAAAAAGTGAAGTGTTAGACTTGCTGGGTGTACAGATTCAAAACACAATCGGCAGCTGGGTATGACTGAAATATTCAAAGAACTATGCCAATAACAATGTTTTCTCGCAGTCATGTGTATCCGGGAATATAAATTGAAATTGAATTGAATGCCGTGCAACTGCGCTTTTCTGTATTGTTTTTGAAAGTGAGAGGCCACATGGGATCGTCCTGCCGAATTTCCAATTATCCATCCTCCTTAGAAGATAATACGGTCGGAGATAAACGCTTATCACTTAGTCCTTTACAGGAAAGGAAAAAGGAAAATTTCATTTGTTAAAAAGCAGAGGTGGTAAAAGACAGCCTTTAAGGGACAAATAAATCAAATGAAGTAATACCGCTGTGATAAAAAATTGAGTTATGCATCGACCGCGTTACTGCGGAGCTTGAATTAGCTAGACCGCAAATTTTTGTTTGAACAGCTTACTAAATTAGAAGAATATATATAACTATAGCTTTACGTATCTCTTTGATAGCAAAGTGTGCCACCGGTACCACAGCATGAGATTATCGCCGACAACGTTGTTTCCAATAATCTACAGTCTCCTGAAGCTCCCCTCTCATATTTTTTGTATTGCTTTTGTTATTTCACTGCTGTATTGTATATGTTTGGTTTTATTCCTAATTGTGCAGAACAGCTTCAACTTGCACTGTAATTATTGTTTATTTTTGCCTGTATTGTTAAACTGCTTAGTTTGTATTCCCACCCTGCTAAAATCCGAACACTGGGATTGCAGTATCAATTAATAAATATACGGGGAACGAATGGAATACTTCAAATCAGGAGGGAGACGATGCGCAGAACTACATAGGGAACTCAGAATACATGAGCAGCAGTATAAAGGATCACATAGGCTAAAGCGATCCTAAACCTAGCCAAAAAAATGTGGCCAGAAAAATTGAAAGCAGCATATGCAACGCAGGTGGAGAAGTCTGACATGATTCAAATATAGAATTGTAAATAACAATTACAGAAATATAATACCCGAGCATTCAGCAAAATGCCGTGGGAAGCGGAGATTGCGGGTCTCTCTCAGAAGCGTAAACTGCTCACCAGGGCATGGGAGGCAGTCTTAACCACTGAGGTCCTGGACTAAAGAAATCCACCCACGCAAATCCGCGAACCGATTAAAGGTTCTCCCCCTTTGCCCACGCTCATGGCAATGCCAGCAGACTGATTGTGTCCACTGTTCTTACTTTAATGACAAAGGTTCAAAGTGTATAAGTTCATGATAATTTTTGTCAGCCTAATAAAGAGGACTCGCCCCAGTACAGCTTCCTGCAAAGCAATTGCTGCAGCGGGGATGACATGGTAATTAGTACTGAATTATGGAGTATTTAAAATTTCCTCTCTCGGTTACAACATCTGGTACCCTATGCTCACCAAAATTTATTGCCTATTATAAGCACTATTCGCATCGACATCGCCGCCTTTCCCTTAAAAAAAAAAGCCGTATCTTTGCTGATTTGCTAGCGACGCATGTCTTACGGATCTTTTCCGAGCCGCTATATAATCCGTTCATTCCCCATTGCTTTCGGCATTCGACATTATTATGAGCAAAGTGCGCAGTATTTATTTTGGAGGGAGGGCTTTGTAAAAAAAGACCCTCAAGCGACAACTTCACAATGGAGCGCAATACGTGGCGCCTGAATAAATTCATACGGACTGGCACTGCATTTCAGCTCCAGCGGCTGGATGACTCAGACCACAGCCAATCATTATGTCGTCATTCCGACGCCCAATTGCTTGACGACGTCAGTGGTCTCAAAATTAGGCACGACATAGCCGATGCGGAGGGTTTTCTTTTTCTGCTTTTCGCGACAAAAAAAGGGCCGTGGAATTTGATATACGAGCGCATTCTATTTCACTTTTTATGCAGCCCATTTCTATTGTAGCCTCACACTAAAGAGATCAAAGCTGATCCAGAAAAAGAGTTTTCACGGCCGGATAAATAAGAGTGTCGGCTTTCCTTTCTTGGTTTTGGCTTGGGGATACTTTTCGCCCCCATTCTTGAAAGCCGACTCATATTGAAGGGGCAATATTCGCTCAGACGTCACTGACACGAAATTTTATTCCGACCAGAACTGAAAGTTCTTTGCCTGCCCTCCTTTCTTCCGTAAGTCTTGGTCGCGTCTTTTATTCGGGAAATAGTAGTAGTGGCACCAGAGGACGCACCTATGCAGACGCTCGTTGGAACGAGAATCTCTTTTGGCGATCACTCCTCGGAAGGGAAGGTGCCGGGCTTATTGCAAAACTTTTCCAATCACTCAGTAGTGTGCTCTGAACGAATTCGCCTTTCAATTTACAACCAGAGATTTCGAATAAAAGATATTAAAAGACCTAAGTTTGTGACACTCACCGATTTTTTGTTGTTTTTTTATAATTATTATTTCGTAGTCTGTTCTCTTAAAGGGTGTGTGAATATGACAACTGACGTTACGCCTAGACGCGTCTCACTGGGAATGCAGCTGTTACCACCGAGTTTAATTACACAATCCCAGAAGAAGCAAGGCGCCGCAGTCTAATAATATAATTGTCTTTGGATATCGGGACTAAGAAAAAAATGAATTTACAGGACGAACAATAAACCTGATGCGAGAAAGCTGCGATTGTAGTTATGATACAAGCTTGCTTGTTACTTTGACGCTCTTGATGCCATGAATGATTGACTGTGAAACGAGGATTCCTACACTCGATGCAATACTTCGGGAAGGTGAAGGCTGGCGGAGACCGATGGCTGGGGTAGATAGGGGGCGCATTGTTTCTTTCTTAGTACGCAAAAGTAAGGGATGGGTGTAGAGGAAGATTTAAGGTGGCTCTATAATAAAGAGCAGGTCCATAACTAAAGGTTAAAGTGGGTTGCGGCACTTCTGGTGGGAAGCTGGCTTTTCCATCGTGTCTTGCAGTACAATCTTTCGCCGCTTTTCCGCTCCACTGTCCAGTGGGCTTCGAGTTGATGGGAGTGTCATGGAGAGTGTAAGTAGGGGCATCTGTGGTGGGTTCCACTTTAGGAACTTAGAACTTGGGTCAAAACATTGGTGCCGCTCTTTTGTAAGATAAAGGCTTACAGGGCCCGTGGAAAAGTATTTACTAAAACTAGAAAACGTCCACGAGCAATAGGTATCCCAACGGTCCTCTCCGCAATGAAACCTTTTTTCCGATGGCTTCATTAGCACCCATCATATTGTTAAGGGAAAAGTACACAGCGGTAAACGCTAACTGTCAGACGCACACACCCTCCGAACGAACATAGCTTAGCCTGAGCGTTGTCTTCTTCAGGACAGCACACCAGCATGCAGTCATCATCTCAATACTGTTATGCGCAGAATTGAGATGACGACGACGTGCTGGTGTCGGATGAACGGCGGATGAAGCGGCGGGCTATGTACGCACTTCCAGCAATCCTCCACCAAATGTTAAGGAAAAAGTACACAGCCGTAAACGCTAGTTAACTGTCGACGCACACACCACTAGAACGAACCCAGCACGCCGTCGTCATCTCAATACTCCGCCCGTAACAGTATTATTGATCGAAAATGATGCTATTTTCCTCCCCCTCAACTCAGTGTACGCCGATGCACAAAAACATTGTTGTGGTTTAGGTCTGGCTAACCCTAGTTGAATTGCGAAAGCAACAGCGGAAGCTTCTTTTGCCTGCTACATTATTCCCCCCCCCCCCCCCAAAAAAAAAAAAAGGTGCTACATTATTGGGGACACTTAAGCTCATCCTTTAAGGGTATGATGCGAAAGCGTAAGCTACCAACCCACTTATAAAGTCAAGTTCAACCAAGCCGTATGGACGTGCCTACGTCTCGTAGGGGTAACGAGAATGTGAACGGTTCTGGCAGGCTGATTCTAATGTCACCCTTCCATATAAAAGGAGCTACCCGAGTTGGCAGCTCCTGCCCGTGGCATAGGATTAACTTGAATTCAAGTGTCATGGCAGGCTGACTTTTTTATGAGAAGACCGTAGCTACGCCTCTTCACGGCGTAGCTGCGGCCACCCGAGGTCTCGCTTTGGCTGTCGTAGAATTGCTTTCGCAATAAAAAATCAAAAAGACAAGCCACAATGGCACCTCATCACGCCCCATCCAGCCTGCACCACGAGGCAGCGTCCAGTGAGTGGGGTAACGATGTCATCGGGGAGCTTTGTGCGCGGTAAGGCGTCGCCCTAATCGGCTACGACAGTTCGCAAGGAGTACTGTTATGACCGTGCATCATCCGCACTTGCGCGCTCTATTGTTCGCC
>JAJIZL010024678.1:63598-104628 GCA_023969395.1 Amblyomma maculatum
TTATTCAACGTATTCCGTCTTCTGGACAAAGCGAGAGATAAAATTTAATTCACTGATGTGGTGTTTTCTTCTTTTTTTTTTTTTTTCGGGACAGGCCGGGCCCGCCGTGGTGGTGCAGTGGTTAGGATGCCCCAGTACTGTGCCGGAATACCCGGGTTCGATCCTGACAACAGGCAACTGCGTTTCGATCGAGACGAAACGAACAGACGTCCGTGTGCTGTGCGATGTCAGTGCACGTTAAATATCCCCAAATGATTAAAATTACTCCGTAGATTTCCACTACGGCTCCTCTTTCTCTCTTTTCACTCTCACTACCGTCTTCCTGCCTTCCCTCACGGCGTGGTTGAGGTGTCCACAGGAAACAAGTGAGACAGTTTCCGCGCCTTTCCCTTCCTGTGAACCAATTATTATTATTAGAGACAGGCCGAAACACAATTTCGTCCGGCACGTTCACGTTGAGTACGCAGCATCAATATGGGATATTTCGCACAGCATAGGTCTTTCACCGGATTTTGTCCAAAATACATGTTTCCCCAAGCTCATCCTCTCTAACTATAACAGAACTGCAAGCATATCCAACCTGAAGGTCAGTCTGGGTCTGCGATGCCTACTGGTTAGTCGTAAACCACGTCTTCTTCGCCTTTACCACAAAATTATGCGCCAAATTGTCACCAGCGCGTAAACCTTCAGAGTGCACGTCACCACGGATGGATCACGCGCACAAAGTTTGATTACCATTCTGCAGGTTGAAAAACAGCATTTATATTCACCCTCTACATGCGACGAATGGAGCCCACTTCCCGCATCTATAGTACTAATTATGAGCTCTCTTTAATCCAAGAACGCAACAGCTAAAGTTGTACAACCAACAACCTTTTGTAAAACTACGGTCGTATTATGCTTTGCTGTGTTCCTCTGTATAACCATTCCCTTTGCAGTGCCGTATGGCCCTGAGAATATTTTTTAAATAAATAAATAAGTAGAAACTTAATAGACATCTTATAAGGCAAGATTTTGAGAAGCGTCAGAAAGTTAACTTTCCCTGTTGTGTCAACAGATGTAGCGCACGGCGGTAAAAGTAAATATGACCCCCGAACCGTCCAGTCCCCCAAATCGATGATACGAGCCAAAATGTCTGCTCTTTTTTGAAGCGGTCCTGGGTGGTGGAAGTCTATACTGAGTCACAAATGCACCGCCGTGATTAGGGCGTTCACCTTCTCCGTAATTTGAGCTCTCCCGAAGCTCGAGTAGAGGAAAAAATTGTCGAACGCCAGTAATTAAATCGTAGGCTGCACGGTGCTCCCAGCGCCGTTTCTTTTTTCCCATTTAATTTGGCTCAGGCTTTAAAGAAAAATGACCGCGGCTGCGCACGGACTATATGCCTGGTGTTCATTAAGGACGGTTTGTTAATTGGGATCTCCGTGAAGCGAAGCTCTGCTCTCTCTATAGCAGCATAGGGTAATAGTTTCGGCTGTTCTAATTTAATGAGGCGGTGTGCTTTGTAAAAACGCCCTCTTAGCGACGGTTCTCCAGCGGCCTTTAAATTTTGCAATAGTGACCACCACATGTAATAAAGCGCAGAACAAGAAATGCAAACATCAGTCTACATTCCGATCTCTTCTAAAAAGAAATGGGCTCGAAAAAAGGAAAAATTGAGGAACCTGATTATAAAGAGCGGAACAGCTGAGTATCTGAAGCGAAAACCTTGTTCGCCTCATATTCGCTTTTAAGTATGAATAAGAAATGGTTTTGAACAAATCAAGTTGTCTCTACCCTAGTTGCACGCCGTTATTCAACGCAGTTATGCGTAGTCATATATGCCCTCAAGACGTCCGAATTACTGCTACTGCCGGAACGTGTGCAGAATTGTGTATAGAGGCCACATTGGGGGCCATAAACCCAGGAACGAGAGCACCACATCAGATAAAAATATATAGCGCAGTAAATTTCATGAGTAAAACATCTTCCCTTTTTAGCTGTTCATACTAATAATAATAAAGGAAAATTACGTCACGATGCTGCCCCGTTCTCTATATGCAATAGACCATCAAATTCAGTAACGCGATAGAACTGTAGCGCGTAGTGATGCTTCAATGCACGTATGTGTCCTGATGTACTTTTCTTGAGTGTGCATATTTAGTGACCCCTTAACGATATAAAACCTGATGTTTTCCAGTCTCTCGACTCTAAAGCTTATAAAAAATATTGTGGGAACATATTGTTTTGATCACTGCTAATTATTCTACATTACCGATGGTGACCATTGCGACATGCGTAAGAGCTTGCAACAAATTTTTCCTGCTCCTTTTTCTCATGTCGCTGCAGAAAAGCTACGGGGCTGTGAACAGCAAATTTGCTCGTAAAGCTTGCGCAGAAGACTAGACATCACAACGCATGCCTATTACATTTTGTGGTATGCAGATTTCCGTCAAACATTTAGCCGGTGATTTCGCGCACATACGTCATTCAAGCTGCCCCGCGAAGTATGCGGTTGGAGACGTTTCTCGAAGAGGGCTTCGTGGTACTATACGCCAGGTGCTATTTAATCTCAACCACCCTCGACTGGGTAGGAGGCAGTTTCCTCCTGTACAACGACTGGCGGCGAAGAGTCAAGTCTTGAGCAATTGCTAATTAAAGCATTGACACTGCGTGTGGACGCTCCAGTTTGGCATCACGAGCGCGCTGTGGTTTTCGAATATGAACTTGCAGGTCGCATTCTTCCTTTGTTGTTGTACGCTGGCTTGTCAAGACACAAGGCTTTTTAAAGATGCCATGTTTTAGGGTGCTTGTGGCTGACTGTCTTTAGCATGGGGCATTATTTTTATCGACTGAAGCGTTGTATCTGCTGCTTGTTATTACTTCGTCTTGTGAAAGATTTTGGAAATACGTTTGATAGCGTACAGAAAATTCCTAAACACAAAAATCGATCCTCGTTACACAATAAAAAGTGCTTGACTATAAACCGTTTTGCCGTGTTGCTTTTTATAACGAAAGCATTAAACAATCAAGATGTTCATTTTGATATCGGAGCTTACCCAAAACTAAACAGCGTGAAGCAGCATTACGAAATATAAATTATAAATAATGATATGGAGCAACATAGCTATTAGACAAAAATTTGTGATTTCGTGTAGGAAGTATGATTAACGAAGAATAATTAATGGTATGCTTGTGAACAGAGGCGCAGTCAAGAGTTGATTTTCGGTGTCAGAGCACTCCCGAATTTTATAATCATATGATTAAGATTAAATTACTAACATATTGTTCGGGCACCGGTTCGACTTGCGACACTGTTTGTGAGTACTATGGATAAACAAACATAGCAGCACGAAGAGAAAGATTACACCAGAAACCATAGTAAGCGAAAGTGTACAGCATGGAAGGTTTCCAAGCAAGAAACACAAGCGCAAAAACAAGATCATACGCAAAAGAAAAAGCCGAAAATATGAACTCAGACGCATACAAAAGATTGGTACGGGCTGAAATCCTGTCTTCAGTCAGTTATCATGATTCAGTTCAATCGATCATACTCTGTAGTCGTGCAAAAGTATCTGTCCGGGGCACTAACGTTGGCGCTTCGAATAAATTTCATTAACATTCTTTGCGCCCAGAATTGTTTAACATCATTTAGCGTCTTTATACCGGTGCTATTACATCACTGTGATCTCATTCCATCTAAATATTTCCGATTCTTCTTCCCGGTCGTGCTACGGAGAATCCAGAACTAGGAGGCAGTTATAGCGGATGAGCCCTCCGTCCTCATTATCAATGCTATTGTGGTTTTGCTTTAATGTACTAACTGAAGTTGCGAATCATCGACGTAAACCGACCCATAACTTCTTCCGACCAGCACACCACACGAGCCCATGGCCCAGGAAATCACAAAACTGTTTGCAAAGTAGAAACTTCTTTCGCTATTTTATGTCTCTGCGCGAATTTCCTCTGGGAAAACAAATCGCATTGCAATTTTTTTTTTCTTTATTTCCAGGTCCATTTTTCCCCAGCTGAGTTGCATACAAACACTAATCTGTAGAGAAGCAGCTTGTTTCATTTCACAAGGCGGCCTTCCTCCGAAAGTGGCGACATCTACAGAACAGTCGCTCGCAACACACACTGAACGCTGCTTGTCTTCGCTTCTACTGAGCAGAGTTCGTCGCCCTAATTCCGGCTCGTTGTACGCGACAACTACTACCCCTCGGGAATGGAGCCGGAATTGGATCGGCCTTCGCGAGCGCTAGCTGCGGCGGCTGTTAGGGCCAGGGAAATGAACCCGAAAAAAAAAAGGGAATAAGAGCAACTACGTAGACAGAAAACGAGAACTCAAAACGAAGGCCGTGATGTCGTGCACGAAGTGGACCCTCAACGACGATGCGCACGATTCATTTTGGTTTTCACGCAGAAACTTTTCGTCTCTTTCTTAACAGCTCCCTTTTCTTATAAAATGAGACAATGAAAGCGTGAACTTCTTGTCGTCGAGTGCTAAAACACTGAAAACGCATCAAAACTTGCTGTTAGTTTTAGCTGCAACCAGATTCCGCATGCTTGGTTAAAGTTGAATGACATTCACAATGTTGTTCTCCGCAGACTACGTCAGAACATGTTTTGAGGTGGAACCTTCCTTATCGTCGTATTTGTAAAAAATTAATACACCTCCCTCCTGGCGGTAGATAAAAAAAAAAAGCTTAAGCGATCCATTCCTCCCGTGCCGCGACGTATCCATCAGCGTCAGTGACGCCAGTATTTCAGATATGGAGCAGCACAGACGTATCACAAAGGCAACTCTCCACTTATAATTTCCGACGGCCTGCCTCTGCAGAAGCGTCCCTGTTGCGCTCATTGGTCGAATTCCTACCGAGCTGCTGCCGCTCGCTTTTAAGCCGATGAAATTCAGCCTGGCGTGCTCAGCCTGCATACCAGAATAAAAGGGCGAAATTCATGGCTGGTTCCCTTCCAGTCGATGTCTGTTTAAATTGTCCGACTGGGTTCCCAGTACAAATCCAACTGCTTCAGAGTATGATCGAGATCAGAAGGTGCGGGCATCGATGATTAAAGTACATTAGACCGTATGTGGCCCCATACCGTCTCCACGTCTCTCGCCAGCCTTGCGCCACCTTTCCATTTCCATTACGAGCATCCTCATCTCTAAATTTCAAATGCAGAATAACGTCAGTAAAAGCACCTTTCATTTCGAATGTCGCCTAAAGAAGTATAAAATGTCATTGATATCATTACGATCCTCTAACGGGACGACTAACTCGTCTTCCATTCACGTGCAGTTAGTCTTTCTCAAGACGTTTTCTTTACCATTTTCCGTTATCTAATCTATGAGACTCATTTTATCGACTACTTAATACCATCAAGAGCGCATTTCGCTCAATTTATGAGCATGCAGCAAACATCGTCAGCGTGAAAAATTAAGGGATGCTCATGAACACACAACAGTTGTAATAAATGTGTTGAATGCGAGCTTAGCACGCAACTTCCACTCATTTTCATCCCCGCTGAATCGCTTAAACGTTAGTATTGCGTTTTACATTCACTTAATGGGAATCAGACTCTGAATTATGGAGTTAATTAATTTTTTATTAATATTCTTTCCGCACACTTTCCCCATTAGTGTGGTACCTCATTCGGCCAGCTAGTACCCCTGTGACCCCTGGGCAGGTTATTTAGCTTCTGTCAGTACTGCGCAGCCAGAGCAGTGGAATGACACACTGTCAGGGTATGATGAATGTTACATGGCCATCAAACCTCTTTGCCTCATGCGTTTTGCAGGGACTCTTTCTTGAAGACCCTTCATCCTCCCCCTCCTTTCTACTTTCCGTGCTTCTGTTCGTCTTCGTTTGAGTATTCGTCAATATTTGCGATGGATTGAAATTATCTTGAGAGCCGCGCCGACGAGACGTGGTCCCACATAAAGACCTCGTGCAATCTTATCTAGGCTCCCTTTCATCGTCAAGGCTTCTCATTCGCACGCCGTTAAGAACCAACAAGGAAGCAAGGTTGCAAGTTAGTGGCGGCAGCAGCATAATGCGACGCCTCCCACGTCTAGGTTTGGCCGACGCAGAACGGATATGACTGGCATGCCTGCTGCTACAGTGTCGCTTGAGGGGGGCTTGAGCTTATTCCAGCACAGCGTCTAGAAAAGACGAAATTTGGCACCCGAGACTCCGTATAGTACGATGGCAAGCAAAGGGTGTTGGTGAAAACATTTATCAACATTAAATGGTTACAGAAGGATGATTGGGTTAGAATCATATTGGCCTTGGGCACTACGTGCTACTAACTTGCCATACAAACCCATACTAAACGCTAATTAGAAGAGCCTGGCTTACTCGCAGTGCCCGAGTTAGTGCGCTGCAGCGCTACACACGGATGGACCCTAGCTCTGAGAAGACGCCCTCCACTTTACACATCATGCACATCACAGAGGAAACGAGAAATTGGCATTTGATACATGTCTCCGGAAAGTTTCCAACTGCGCTCACAGCTTAGATATTGAAGTCTTATTAAGTAAGAAATTGATTGATCAAAATTCTACCTTTGTACCAGTAAAAGCAGCGCCGCAAGACTAACCTTGCCCTTCACACCACTCCATGAGTAGCTGGATGTGCAGAAGCGAGGTTCTGCCCCTCTGTGAACGCCGCAACCTTCAGGTTGTAATGCAGCCCACATAACGGGTTGGTTGAACTAAATTTTATTTTTGTTACTCACCTACACCTGGTTTTCTCGCCTGCACAACCTTCTTGGCCTGCAGCATTGTAAAATTATATTGTAAAGATAAATTATTGAACCATTAATCGCGTGTAGTTTACGGGATATTTGCACTGAATTAAAGGCTATTTTTCTTATTAATCTACACTTTTCTGGGCCTCGAGTATTGTAAAGGTAATAGACCTTAGAGATCACTGCGGAGACTGCATTGAGAGAGTGTGTAACATAGCCGCGGCCGATAGGCCACGGCAAGAAAGGAACGCACGTACACGCTTGGGAACGATCGCAGGTAAGACACGGCGTTTATTGCAACAGAGGGTGGTTATTTATAATCCAGGGGAGAGAGGGAATGGAAAGGGGACATGGCGAGATAGCAAGAAAACTTCACGCTTGCGCAGTGTGTGGCCCGCACTTGACACAGCACTGTGACAAAACAGAATGCGAAAGCATTAGCGCTGCCGCAAAGTTGGTACGGGGCTCCTAGTCGAAGCCTTTTTCTGCTTACCCACAATGTATGACTAAGCATTTTACGTCTCATGAATCATTACTCAGATGATTCACGACTCATTAGACTCATCACTTGAATTGACTAGATACTTTCATGTCACATGACTCATTGATGACACAGCCCTTTTTACACCATAACTCATTCGGTCATTGACTGATGACGTCACTTGGTGATCAAATCACGAGGAGCCCAGGATCGAGCAACACAATTTGCGGGCACTTCTAGCGGCAACATTGCCTGCTAATGCTTTCGCATTAAAGTGTACAAATAAATAAATAAATATGTCACTAATCATATGATGAGAAAGCCCCTTACTCTGCACAGCGGGCGTATTATATTATAATCCAGTGGTCACCACCCCTGACTACAGAGCATCAAAACGTGTTGCCGAGCGAGTCGGTGATTTAACATCGTAAAAGAAAACAGCGCAAAACGAGAAGACACGGAAGAAGCAGCGCTCGTGTCTGTCTATTGGTTCCGTGTCTTGTATTTTTTTGCGACGTTTTCTTTTACGATAGAGCTTCAAACAACGAGCACTAACTTTTGGCTTTCAAGGGATGGTTTCTCCCAAGCCGATGTCAGTCGATTACGGTTACTGCCATTTGATAGGTTACATTTTGTCTGCCAACGTGACATTTCTGCGATACCTCAACCCCTGTTCATCATTTTCATGCATCCTAAACGACGACTTATGAGACCCGTGATATTTCTCTCTCCTTTCTAGGCACTCATTCCAAAGTTCTTCCGGTGATAAGCAAAAACTTTCTTCCCCACAAATTCAACCCTTTTTACATCGACAGCCTAGGGGAGCTGTCATGTCTAACCGTACAGAAAGTTATCGTACACAAACTAGCTTGAAGTTATTTGCATTAGCCTAACTTTCAAGAAGGCACCAACAGGGACAACCAAAGATGAGAGACACAACGGGGGCTCATTTCAATTATTCTCTACTCCAGGAACGTTCAAAAACATTAAAGAAACAAAATACAAAAATACAAGAAAACCTTAATAAAAGAAAAGAAACGCACACACAAAAACAGACGCCAAAACTAAACATAAATAAAAGTACAAACAAAACCTAGCACACAGCGTGAACTAGCATTCAAGTGTTCAACGTAATGACTCGCACATGTCCACCACGCAACAACAACGGACCAACAGTGAGTCAACATCTAGTTATCAGGCGAGATAGGTAATTTAAAAAAAAAAAGATTCTAATTAATTTTGTGACAGAAATGCAGATGGGTGACTGGCGCTACAACTAACAGAATTCTCTATGTAAACCGTTCGCATTACCTCTGGTGCTATACAAACTATACTGTACTAGAAAAAAAAAGTTACAACAACATGCAAGACGTTGCATGGCAAGATCAATAGATTAGGCAGAAGAGTCCTAATCGCAAGAATAGAATGTTTGTGTAATCTTTAATGCATCGTTCTGCCAATTATAGCCGCCACCACAAGGGAGTGGCAGCTTATACAGAACACCACTGCATGAAATAAATTTGAGACGATGCTGGAGTAAAGAAGAAATTCCAGTAAGCGCCTGTTGTATCTATCTCCGTGTTTGTCCTTGTTGCTGAGCTTTGTAAACCATGGATTCATAAATTCATACCAACTTGTACAAATTTCCTCATTTGAGAATGCATGGTCGTTCCTGCAAAAGCATTGAATAATATGCACCTTCTAAAGACCATGCTAACAACAGAACGAGTTATTAAGCTCTCAGCAGAGGGCCTTTAACAAATAGCTTACCATTTCTTTCTATAGCTCGCATTCAATAAAATCTTAGGGCGGCAATATCTTCTACTGTTGTCGTAAAATCTTCCGATAAAAATCACTCGTGATGCGGTTCAAGAGACCAAGCTGCCACCATACTTTTTCTACACAACGTGCAAGGTATCGAATGACTGAACAGAAGCTGCTCCCGATAAAGCCATATATCCTAAACTTTGCCGTTTTGTATCCAAAAAGCTGTTTATTTGCAACAATAAATAAAAGCGCTCTCTAGCAGCAAGCAGCAATAGTTATATGGCAATTAATGCCAGAAAACACGCAACAGAGGAAACGCGTGTACAAACGCGAATATAATGGCGTCCACCTAATTTTCCTTTCTGTATTTCAGCGAGTAGCCAGAAAGATACACCTGCATTCTGTGACATCTCCTGTTGCCAATAAAATATCTCTCTCTCTCTCTCTCTGCATTCTGTGACTAGAAAGCAATCAATCTATTGGCCAGCCTTTCTTTCGGACCATTTTCATCTCCTCTTTCTTTCCCGCTGGACGAGTGGTGACTTGCAATGCGCACAAAGTTGAGGTATCAGACCCTTAGGGTACTCCCCTGATGGGGCTGGGAAAGGTAGGTCACCGCCGCTTGCGGCGGGTGCTTGCCTGCCACAGACTTTTTATCTGTTGTAGGCCGTCATTGCACCCACCACCGTTTCGGTGGTGGACGACGGCCTTTGTTGCGGCGCGCCTCTTTCTCTCCTTCCTTTTCTTTCTTTCCTATTTCCTCTTCTGTCTGCACGAAGCAGCGGAGGTGGCTCAGCTACAGAGCCAGTAGCAGGCCCGTGCATTTTCTTTTTCCTTCTTCCTACAGCCCAACAACAGCACGTGGTGAACGGTGGCAGTTCCTGGCCCTACGTCGCTGGGACGGTAGGTCAACGCCGCTTGCGGTGGGGCTAGCCAGCCACCGAATTTTATCTGTTGTAGGCCGTCATTGCACCCGCCACTGCTTCGGTGGTGGACGACGGCTGTTGTTGCGGCGCGCGTCTTTCTCTTCCTCTTCTTTTTCCTTTCTTCTCTATTTTATATTCTGTCCGCATGAGGCAGCGGTTGCCCCGCCGGGGTGCTGCAGTGGTAAGACGCCCGACTACTGTGCCGGAGTACCCGGGTTCGAACCCGAACTCGGCGGCTGCGTTTCGATGGAGGCGAAACGAAGAGGCGTCCGTGTGCTGTGCGATGTCAGCGCACGTTAAAGATCCCCAGGTGGTCGAAATTACTCCGTAGCCCTCCACTACGGCTCCTCTCTCTCTCTTCCAACTTTCAGTCCCACTTAATTCCTCCCTTCCCTTAGGGCGCGGTTGAGGTGTCAACAGAAAACAAGTGAGACAGTTACCGCACCTTTCCCTTCCTATAAATCAATCAGAAAAAAAAATAAATCGCACGTTAAAGATCCCCAGGAGGTCGAAATTACTCCGTAGCCCTCCACTACGGCTCCCCTTTCTCTCTTTCCACTTTCACTCCCACCTTCCTTCCCTTACGGCGCGGTTGCGGTGTCCACAGAAGATAAGTGAGACAGTTACCGCGTCTTTCCCTTCCTATAAATAATAATAATAATAAATCCCTTTCCTTACGGCGCGGTTGAGGTGTCCACAGAAAACAAGTGAGACAGTTACCGCGCCTTTCCCTTCCTATAAATCAATCAGACAAAAAAATAAATCAATCAGGCAGCGGTTTCGGCCTCTCACTACGGCTCTTCTTTCTCACTTTGCACTTTCACTCCCACCTTCCTCCCTTCCCTTACGGCGCGGTTTATGTGTCCACAGAAAAAAAGTGTGACAGATACTGCGCCTTTCCCTTCCCATGAACCAATTATTAATTAGGCAGCGGTTTCACTCCCACCTTTCTCCCTCCCCTTACGGCGCGGTTGAGGTGTCCACAGAAAACAAGTGAGACAGTTGCCGCGCCTTTGCCTTCCTATAAATCAATCAGTTAAATCAATCAGGCAGCGAAGGTGGCTCAGCTACAGAGCCAGTAGCGGGCCTATGCATTTTTTACCCCGCCGGGGTGGTGCAGTGGTAAGACGTCTGGCTACTGTGCCGGAGTACCCGGGTTCGAACCCGACCTCGGCGGCTGCGTTTCGATGGAGGCGAAACGAAGTGGCGTCCGTGTGCTGTGCGATGTCAGCGCACGTTAAAGAACCCCAGGTGGTCGAAATTTCCGGAGACCTCCACTACGGCGTCTCTCATAGCCTTAGTCGCTTTGGGACGTTATACCCCACAAACCAACCAACTAACCATTTCCTTTTCCTTCTTCCTACAGCCACAACAACAACAATCGGTAAAATGCATGCAGAATTGGAAAGGTGCATATACCAAGAAGGCGTCTGTGTGCTGTGCGATTTCAGCGCACGTTAACCTTCTTGGTATATTCACCTTTCCAAGAGGCGTCCGTGTGCTGTGCGATATCAGCGCACGTTAAAGATCCCCAGGTGGTTTAAATTACTTCGTAGCCCTCCACTACAGTGCCTCTTCCTCTCTTTCACTTGCACTGCCACCTTCCTCTTTTCCCTTACGGCGCGGTCAGTTGTCCCCAGAAGCAAGTGTGACAAATACTGCGTCTTTCCCTTCCAATGAACCAATATTATATACCAAGAAAAGTATTTTATACCTCGTCTGCTTTCATTGCGCCAAATGGTCAGCTTTTTCATTTCTGTCCATCATTCTGTATTCGGGGCTATCTTAACGGAATCACAGGAGCCATCGCCTGGCGGCGCGAGCTCCTCGGCAAAAAGGAATGGTACCCAACTTCTTCGGGATGCTGGATTTACGGTTAGAGTAATGGGGCAGGCTTCAAGAGCCTTCGTTACCTGATCCAATTCAACGCTGAAATAGCGAAAGCAGCGACAATGAGAAAGCGTGGATTTGAGTCTCAAGGGCTTAGCAGCGAAAAGAGTCGGCGATGTTGTATTGCTAGAGAGCTCGGTGTCTTTTTTTCTTCCAGCGAACGGGTTTTAACTCGTTTCTCCGTGACAGGCAATCTCCGGGAAGCAAGTTTCCCGGGTCGAATCGATTCGGCACTGCATCTATAGAGCGCCCGGCTAATTTAGTGCGCAGCTGGAGAAAGGGCACCAGAAAACAAGCGCAGACAAGATGCTTTCAGCATATTGTCACACGGCGTTGACAAAGCCGATGACAACAAATGAAGAGTTTAGGGGCGCACTAAAGAAACTCTTATTGGCCTGATTTGCGCCCGCAAAAGCACTAAACAACTCCGCGGCGACGGTAGAAACAAACCTGCTTTCTGATCGTCGAACTGAGAATGCCTGTTTCACTTGTAAGCGCTCAATTTAGAGGCGGCCAAGAAATATCGAGATAAAACCGCAAACGGTGACTAGCATACCCTGTTGTAGAAACATGTGCCTAAGGCTGGAATCTTTCGAGATACATCTGGAAGCATCTTCTGCAACCGAGGAAGTGGTAAAGCCGCTTCTCGCGACAATGAGCATGAACAAATAAAGAGTACATAATCGATCGATGCGCTACAATCACAGTGATAAGGCGGCATTTAGGCGGCTGCTAAAAAACAACAAACAGAGCTCTGGATAGTTCGCGGCAATATATGGGACTTCTTCCTCTTAGCGGGCAAATATGAAACCTGAGATGAACTAAGCAAATTTAGAAACGGGACAAAACTGGTTTGCAACTAGGACAATTAACGCAACAATACATTTTGCAATGATAGCAGAAGAGCGAGAATCCTTCGATGCACTCGTTTCCCATCGTCTGGTGCTCATGTAGGCGAAAGTTAACCCGCACAATACCTGCCAGTGAGCACCTTGCGGCAGTGAGCGGCCCGAGAGAGAAGAAGAGGAAAGGAAGAACGCCCACTCGTGCCGCGTGTTCTGCCGAAGCGGCGCCACGCTGAAGGCGCGAGAGGAGCCCAGCGAGCGCCATGCCTTCGATGGACCGGGTCCTCACGCTGTTTGGCTACAAGCTGGACAGGAAGCTGGGCGACTTCAAGGCACGCCTGCGAGAAGAGCGCGGACCAACCAACACGGGTGCGAACCCCTGGAACCCCGCCACTGTCGTCCTGGACTCGCTGCGACGTCGCAAGTGCGGTTTCGGACGGCTAGCTGCTAAGGCCGGCAATTCCGGTCTCAGGAGGCAGCGCTCCCGGTGCTAGGTGAAAGCGCCAAATCCCTCGCCACAGCCGCCATTGGGTCTGCCGCATCGCAGTGGTCTGCCGACCAGTCTGCACCCTGGCCAACTGCTCGACTCCCAAGGCTTGCCTCTGGAGGACCAACCTGAGGTTAGGATTAACTAGCACGTTGCCGTCACCTCAGACGAATTCGAGCACTATAAGCCACGACTACAGCTACAACAGTTGAGGTCCCGGAACTCGTCATGCCATACTGCCACCATGATGCCGATGTGGATAAGGCGCAGCTTCTGAGGTGCTTGCTGTCTTCTGAAAAGCATCTGAAGGGCAGTACACATAGAGGACTATGTGTTTATGACGTTTACGGGTTCAGAACAATAATTCAGACCGATTTGGGCGGCACTGGTGCGTGTTTACGTACTGTTAAGACCTAATAGTGCAGATTCGGGTTGATTGCGGTGTGTACAGAACAACGCAACGCTACTTCGATGTCAAGGAACTCTGCAGGTAGTCTGGAGTGAAGTGACGAGCAGTGACCCAGACGGCGTGAAGTGTGGTCGATGATGTCGCTTAAATAAGACCAGCGTTGTCATGGCTCTTTGTTTGCACGTTTCTTTATTTAGCCGACCGAATGTTTAGGGGCACCCCGCAAGGTTGAATAGATTTGTAATAAGCGAGCAAACGCGAACCAGGAAGATGCTTTTTTTCAACCACGGTGTTTGCAGAAGTTACATAGCTTTCTTTTGGCAGTACTTGGGCTGAGGCTATAAAGCAATAACTTTTTTGTCTATCTGTTTGTTGTCTCTGTTAGCGTGCACACTTTCCGCACCCTCGTGTCATTTCAACGCGATACTAGATTGAGCACTCGTTCCACAGCGGTAACGCAAATCTACGACAAGACCAGTTATTCTAAACGGGCTACTAAATACTTGGTAGATGCTTGGTCATCTTTCTGATTATTTAAAATTATAGAGCAAAAAGCGCGGGGGACGAAAAACTGATACATCGCAAGGACTTGTGGTGTGCGTGTCTGTTATTCGTCTTTCGCACATTTCAACTGGGGTATAATTATCTAAATCTAAAGTTCGTGAAATGTCATGTGCATTTGAGTTCCAAAATCGAATTCTCACTGCCTCGGCTACGCTTCCGCGGATGAAAAATGTTAAAGCGTTCGGATCAGCGATTTTAGAAGTTTACATGCGCCCACGTAGCCCGTATTTTTCTGCGGTACTGTGTCCTCGTAATCTACAATAGTCTTCCAAGATGAGTATTCATTCGTGCATTCTTGTTCCAGAAATTTGAGGGCACATGTAGCCTGTGGCAAGTGTTGGGCTCATCACTTGTTGGCCAGTGAGGCGGCCACCCAGTGCTTCAGCAGAATAAACCGTCAACGGGAAAACGATGGCTTCCATGCTGCAGGATAGCATAGCTCAATTAAAAAGTGAAGGTATAAGCAGTTGAACGTTCCCAAGCGACGTATGCCAAGAGGCACGCTGAACTGAAAGAGGTAACCTCGCTTCTTGGCACAAGTTTATTCTCTCAAAGAGAAAGTGACTTTTTAGGACTACCCACCGAGCACTCATCCAATCAAATCCGAAAATGACTTATTTTAGTTATTTATTTATTTATTCAATACTGCAGGCCTTTACGGTCCAAGCAGGAGGGGCACACAAATAACATCAGTATACATAATGAAGATAGCAAATAATTTCAAAACACCTGTTCTTTGGGCAATAGAATATGAGCAGAACAAGGACTAAGCGAAACGCAAACCGAGCTATTCATTAGAAAGTCATGAGCATAAACAAACAGATCTAAGCCAATTAATGAAATATCCAAAAATGAAATGACAAACATGCAGCAAGAGAAAAAAAAAATCAGATTGGGCAAAGAAAACGCAGACAAGAAAAACATTTGAGATCAGCAATTCAAGGTTTCAATTGAATCAATGCTGGTTAGAAGAGGCCGAGGTAAGTTGCTCCAATCTGTTATTGTGCGAGGAAAAAAGAAATATTTTAAAAAATTAGTTCTGGTGCTGTATGGCGTTAGAGAGTCGTCGTGTCAATGTCGTGTTCAGCGTGCAGTACGTGGTGTTATGTGCGGGTCAGGAGTTAGAGCAAGAAGGTTATTTTTAAGAAGGAACATGAACTTTCAAGCGCTGAACTTTTCTTCTTAGTTCCAGTGTCTGTATTCCATGTTGTTTCATTAGTGCTGTCGGGGAATCAGTTGTACGGTACTTGGAAAAAATAAACTTGACTGCCTTACGCTGAATTCTTTCGAGAGCGTTAATGTTAGTTTCGGTTTAAGGGTCCCATACTACGCATGCGGATTCAAGCTTCGGCCTTATTAATGATGTAGTATATGCTAAAAGTTTAGTTTTGGCGGGGGCGTGCTTCAATTTATGACAGAGAAGGCAAAGTTTGCGAAAGGCTGTGTCACATACGTTAGTTATGTGAGTGTTCCAGTTTAGGCTATTTGTTAGTCTTATTGTTGACTTCTTCAGACTGCCCACCGAGCGCTCATTCAGTCAAATCAGTGACCCGTTGAAGTCAATCCTGTAGCGAAGTCGGATTAGGAAGTATCCAGTTGCACTAACGGTGAGTGTCCTTCTTGTGACGCGTGAACAGCAACCCAGTCGTCTTCATGGGTCGATGGTTCGCGACTACATTTGGGAAGTAGAAAGTGAAGTCCTGCTTATGCCATTTGTGACAGTATAATCAGTGTATGGCAGAAAGTGAAACCTTGTGAAAAGGTCGCCTCCTGCGTGTCTATAGCATACCACCTTTCAATGTCCAGAATAACTCAGTGATAAAAAAACACTGCACTATGCATCTTAAAATTTTTTGGTTTTTTCTTTTTTTTTTTTGGAAATGAACTATACGTCAATCGCGAGCAGTATGTGCTACTTATACAACAAGGAACTCGTCGAAGGGCGAGTTGCTTGTTGCGAGTTGCAGTTGCGAGTGCTAGC
Source organism: Amblyomma maculatum (assembly GCA_023969395.1). Lineage (NCBI taxonomy): Eukaryota > Metazoa > Arthropoda > Arachnida > Ixodida > Ixodidae > Amblyomma > Amblyomma maculatum. Next base: position 79,675 of record JAJIZL010024678.1, read on the forward strand.
GTAGTTGTAGCGAGTTGTAGTGTCCATCGCATGAAAATAGGAAAAGATCGGTCTCCACCAGGAATCGAACCATTCTCCTTCCGACTCTGGCCGAGCGCGCTAACTACAACTGCCATCGAGCTCCGAGAAACCGATCGTAATTCTTCTTGTCTAAGATGAGATTGATATTAGCGATTTCGATGATGATGGTGATGTAGTTAGGGATAACGACAAAGATCATAGTAGCTCTAGTGATGGGATGATGATGATGACTGTAGGAGCGAAAATGAACGACGCAGTTAGTGAAAACAGCCCTGCAAACTGACTTTCGCCATTTCCTTTCTTAGGCTAACTCAAGCGCAGGCTTGCCTTTTTCTTTTTTTGTCCTTCTCAATCAGTACTGCTGCCTGCAAAGCATGTGCTATAGGCTGAGGGCATCTAAGTTGCTTGTGTCGGCTGTTCAGAATGCGGTCTCCCTGCAATGTGCCGCTTTCAGCCCTACTGAGACTTCAGAATATCCTCTAGTTCTGTGCCCAGAACATTATGCGCGAGAAAGGCTAACATTAGCCGCTTTCCTTAAGAGAAATTCCCGCATTGCCTTCAAGCAAATGCTGACGGTTTCACGTTTTTAGAGAGACACGGGCCTCGACTCGAGTTTGTTGGCGCGAGCAACGAGTGATCATATATTTTCATGCCACTTTTCTCCAAATCATAACCCATCCATGCCTTCTTTCCTCTTGTCTTTCACTGCCTAGTTCCAGGCCATATACTCATCTCGCCGGCAAAGTTTCTGGTTTTCCACGCAGTACACTCTCCAACGTGCCGACGTGACACGATAGTCATGGTACGCTACTAGCATGCAGTTTTGCGCAAATGTACAACTTCTCGCCCTACTCTCTCTTTCAATACGCCATTCACAGCGATACTCTAATGCAGCACACACAGCGCAAAACAATACACTCTGCATTGTAGTATAACAATTTACTATGTAGACCAAATAGCCCGGATTGCTACCACCCATCAGTACGACATTCACGTTCCCTCGAAGATGGTGTCATCAGAGGCAGTGCTGAACATCCCTCTGGAGTATTAATCGGCATTCGAATACGGGAAGCGTCTGTTTTCTCCATTGGACGGATTGGAAATGGGACGTCAAATCAAGACGCGCATGGTTTCGGTCGTTTACAAGTTTGACAAGCGTTGACAAGGTTGGAGCACGCTGAGTTCCCACCGCAAAAATTCAAGGAACAAAGGAATACGTTTCCGTTTGCGGTTGCATACTTACTGTGCCGAGAAAGAATATACGCGTAGGCACTTTCACATTTGGCAGCTCGACAAAACGCGCTTTCATTTGCTGTGTGCGTGTTGCGGGACTACATGTGGGTGAATGGTCCACGCTGGCTGTCTTATCATACTGTCTTGTTTATTACGACGTCTGCGCCATTAAAACAATTTGCACTGGCGAAAGGAAGAGCAAGCACTTCTGAGTACAATCAACCTAAACGAAGAAATCTCAGCCCTCCCACTGCAAAGTACTTTTGCTCAAAGATGAAATATTTCGTTCGGATCGGTTTATGCGCCAAATTACATAATCCAACATAAGGAAGCGTTTCATTTTCATACCGTGGTGTACGAATGTAAATTGAAGTGACGAATGAAATGCGATGACGTAACTTCCAACAATTAACAAAGGAAGCTAAAAGAAATGGAATGCATGCGACAACAAATCAAACTACGCCAAAACAATTGTGGCTTTGAGCATAATGAACAAGAATATGAAATAGTCAAGCATGAAGCAAGTAAAGAAAAAGCGGTACACTTAAACAAATGCACAAAGAAGGCATTCTAAAGACTGAAAGTTTTTCTTCAGCGATTTCTTATTTTTGGTTTATTCAGCAGATACATTAATTCCTAAACAGCTCACATGCACGGCGCTAACTTGAGCACTCTTCAAACTTCATTGCCTACCCTGATCCCGGTATTGTTTCCTAACATTCAGTGAGTAAAACCCACCATTATTACGTGGCCGTCAGTCATCAACCCCTCGATCTCAACGGTAGTGGATCCGCCTTCACTCCCCCGCTCTGGAATAGCCGGAGCGCAGGGGTATTTGTAAGAAATGAGCCTTTCCTTTAGTCATTGTTTTTTTCATCTCGTTTTTGTGGGTGCGCTGCCTAAAGGACTGAAAAAAGAACCAATATAAACGGACCATGCTTTCTATAAGCACACTACACGAGCTTATCTCAGAAAAAGGTACAACGCTTCAGAGGGGGGGGGGGGGGGGGGGTGAGGGGGTGGAACAGATTACTCGTTTGCGTCTTGTCGCCGCACGAAATATATCGGCCAAAACAAATCCTTTTGGTCAGTCAGTTTCATGCGTTTGTCTTTCGGTTCACTCGTTCCCGGCTTATCTCCTTACGACGCCAGTCTATACATCTGCCGGGTTCACCGAACAACCCGGCCTCCTTCTGAACTCGGGGACATCACCAACACAACAGCCTGCAAGACACACTGAGCCCAGCTCGTCCTCGGTGGCTCCAGTGAGCGGAGTTCATCGCCCTTATTCCGGCTCGTTGAATGCGCCGACAACGACGGTGCGGGAATCGAGGCGGAATCGGATCGGCCTCCATGCGGAAGCCCCGGCGGTTTTTAGATCCAGGACACTGTGAGGGGGCTGAGAAAGGCAGAGAAGGAACAATGTAGGCCGACAAATGACAGCTCAGAACGAAGGCCTGTCCAATCTGATGGCTTACGCTGAAAAAAAAAAAAGATGCGCCGAGTGTCGCCCTAAACCACTGGGCCGCTTTCATTCTATGTACAGCATTCTCTATCTTTTGTAAAGGTCAGAGGATAAGTACGTGCATATTGAAGTGCGCTACGTTGAAAACCTCCCAGAACACTCGCTCTTGACGCGGACTCAATTCTTAATTCATGCGCATTGAACACTGAAGGGTAAAGCACAATGTGACTCGCAGTGCGCCTGTCGGAAGGTTTTGCAATTTTAAGACATCGCCCATTATCAAATCATGTTCATGCATCGATAGCTGCTTTAGCCTCGGTCTTAGGTGCAAAATTCGAAGACATTGTATTCGTTACCTATAAACAGAGCTTGTGTCTGCTGGTCGAGAAAAATATCTATGTGCTCCAAGTGACTCTCGGTCTTGAAGAAGCGGGCAATGAAAGTGTTAATATAGAGATGTATAATCAGACTATTGCTGGGATCTCAATGTGGCCCTAAAAGTACGCTTAAAAATTTGCAGCAATCGCCATTATCATAGCCACGAGACGATATACCCGTACTACAAAGGCGCTTATCATTCACCTTCATCTGTTGCTGCTCATAAACCCCTGTAATTAACGGTTCGGAAGACAACCGCTTATAAAACTTGTTTAGTTTTTCTTTCAAAACCTACAGGGCCATACTTCACTGACACTCTGGGGAAGTCACAGCGCCATCAAAAATTCATTTGAAGCAGTATTGACAAATGCATAATTCCGTTCTTTCAAGCGAAAGATATGCGCTGCGTTCGGCTCTGGACCATCTTGACAGCCGTCCTTTCACAGAGGAGAAAATCCTCGGCCCATGGCCACAGAAGGCGTCTAACGACAAAGCCTTCAAAGCACTTATGTGTTTTATGAGAGACACAAACTTGATTTAGAAACTGTGACTGAGCTCCTCGCCGCCTCACCTTTCCTATCATTCTCTTCTATCTTTCTCCTTTAAACTCCTCATTCTCCTTCCCCAGTGCAGGGTAGCAAACCGGAAGCTTTCCTGGTTAACCTCTCTGCCTTCTCTCTCTTTCTCTCTCTCTCTCTCTCCGTTCTCTCAACGGAAGGGTCCTCTGAGCAGCGTAACCTGGCGTCAAATAGCAGAAATATTGTTAAACTGAAGAAGAGTGTATTTAAAACCATCTCTTCTCCTCAATTCCGTGGCGCAATGGGAGAGACTTACTCTGCGTTTTCTAACGCTGTTACTGCGGTTCGGTGCTGCATATCTTTTCTGCACTCCTCACTTTTTTTCTCAATATACAACAACAAAATAATTTACAAACATTTTCATGGGGATGAATTGCCTTTTATGTTGGATTATGTGATGGTTTCGGTTATAAGGAGCCGTAAACTCCTCTCGTACAAGCCGGAAGGAAAATCAAATGCTGCGGTATGTCAGCGCTCGCACTATTTAATTCCGTAATAATTTCTAAATATTTCTCGCGTTCAGTGGGCGTGTGTTACATTTAGGTTGCGTTCAAAGACACTTCTGTGGCGGAGCCATTGATGAACTTGCTGACCTATACAACCAGTGTGGAGGAAGGAGTTTCGGGGCCCTACCGTTGAGAGATCGAAATTACGCTTCACAAATACAGGATATCATAAATTACAACGCCGAGTTATTTTTGTCCAGGTTGCCATTTCTAAAAATGTTAATCATATGGTCCTCTATAAACGCTGTGCGCAAAGGCGAAGGTGAAAATATATTTCCGGTAAATATTATTTTACACGCAGTTCCCTCGAGGGCATACATCCAGCGGCCTGCTTCCGGGAATACATTCGACTTCCCTATATATAGCTTGAGCTTATATTTTTTATCGATTTAACTTTATTCAGTTCAATTTTTTATTGCTAATGTAATGGAAAGGCACATCTCTTGTGTCCCTCCATTTGGGACAGCTCCAGATTTCCCGGCCTCGCATAACTCAGAACCGAAAGTGGTGCGTTAACTGTCAGACGCCTGGCGATGAATAATAAATCAAATTAAGGCTGTAATGCGGACGCCATATCATATGCAATTAAATCATGTGCGGACCGAGTGTGCTGTGAAAATTTAGCCCTCGGTCACGTAATAATTACTGCTTGTGAATGAGAGATCTTGTGATCATTAAAGGCGGTTGCGATGACGATGGAGCTGCCGCGGAGTTTTTCAGTTTTTCCCCTTTCTCTCATAAAATATGAATAGAGAATTCAAAGACCTACCATGCATTCATTATATGAACTTTGCTGAGGCAGAGAGGGAGGGGGGATAAAATGTTGAGCAGCAAATTTGGGAAGCGACAGAACACATGCTTCAGACACGTGCCGACACTGTTTTCCAGTTCGTAACACCGCACGTCATTGTCTGCTGCATTTTGAAGCAGCCGTAAAAACGATGCTGCCTCTATGTGAACCTGTCACAGCATGGCACGTCAGCGGCTGTATACTCAGACCCAATATTTGCTGCTTATCCGCCGGGTTAAGGATTTCGTACTCCACCAGTTCAGGATATAACCATTATCAAGCTATGATAATTGATAATAAATGTCTTATTATGGTACCTGCTGGTTAAATGCCTGCCAGGCAGACCTAATGGGATACTATGAGATTACACTCTACTTTTTACAGATGACACAGTCAAATAACGCCGCGGACCCCCCCCCCCCCTCCCCCTCCCTAGAACGTCGGATTTAAAACAAACGGAAACAAAATGTCAGTGTTCTGGTATATCACCATTTATGCACCAAGTTAGCTGTTTGCTATTTTCCTTCACTGTTAATGTCATTATCGAAGTTTACAAAGCGAGGTAACGACTGCATATGAAACTATATGAAACCGATCATTTTAAAATTTTGAAGAAATTGTGGTTTTGGTGCAGTGCGTGCCTCGAATAACCTGATACGTGCAACAGGGAAACGATAATTAAATTTTGATATAGAAATCAACAGTTTTTCTGAACGAACTACTTTGATTTACAAGTATTGCTGCAATTCTGTACCGTTATCTTTAAGGATGTAACACGAATACAAATTGCTCAATAAGCGCCCGCTTGAAGAAGTTGTAAAATTTGGTCAGAAATGCGTATATACATCACGTATCTGACATTTTGGAAAGTAATAACATTCCGTTATGTTTCTTTTTTTATTATTAGTTAAGAACGGTGGTTAACAATGAATATTAAAACAACAAGAAGCCAAACTTTCATGTTGGTGTAATTTATTTTTCAAGAGTTGCTAAATTAATACAGTGAAAATTCGTGCTTTAAAGGCAGCTTTCTTTAATAATTTTCTGAGAAGTTCAAATATTTCGAAGGGTAAAAATAGCTCATCGTATCCTCTCCATTACGCCCCATTACCAGAACCATTTCAAGTGTGAGAAATGATACTTCCAAGCAGAGTACGCACTCTGCCATCAGTGGCTTTAGAAAGCTGTAGTGCTGCTCCTAAAATCAAGAATAATTATCCATCAACTGCAAAGTATCACTCAAGGCGTACAGTTTTCATCTGTAGCTGTTCTTTAGTAGGTTCTACTAAGAGCTTACCCGCGCTACGAATTTACTCAAGGCTAAGGATTCCCTCAAAAAAAGACATTAGATGGACACGACCTGCGTTTCAGCCATAATGCATTTCATTTCAATAAAACTTATTAACAACAGTAAACAAAAGAAAGGGCTCCCTTAGAGGCAAATAAGCAGCAAGAAACGCTAAATCCATGGCGCTTCGTGTCATAAGGTGCCTCCAAAGAGAAGCCATAATGATAGAAACTACGTTTTCTCCTGTACTGCAAGACAAGCTAGCGGTCTCGAAACAGCTCCAACCTCTCCAACCCATGGCTAGACAGCGCGCAGTCTCTTATTTGTCCTCCTTTCCGAGCCATTTTCATGCCTGCAGCCAAATAAATGCCGAAGTGAAATGCGTGCATATCGCTGATGCAAGATTAACACAGCAAGAAAAGCCTTTTACCTACCGCCTACTTCTACTGCACGAGTGGGCCAACTGTTCCGTTCAAGACGCCCATGCGTCCCCGATATTTACAGCACTCACGCATCGCCTGGAGGTCTGCGATATCCTCGAGAGATGGACGATACTCAATTTCTTCGAATCTCGGCTTTAGTTTCTGAGCCGTGAGGCAGGCGTTCGTTACCTATACCGCATTGCATTACTTCAGCTCAATGTTATAGATCCTAGACTGACAGCGTTGGCTGAGAGTGGAAGGACCAGGGAGAAAAGCAGAGAGCCCGGCGGTTACCAGCCAGGAGATTCGGCAATGCTGTATTGCAAGAGAGCCCATGGTTTTGGCTTGAGGAAACTATTCTAACTTGTTTCTTCCTGACATGCAATCTCAGAAACACGAGGCAGGCTCTTGGCAAATCGATACGGTTCTTCCTGTAGAGTGCGTGCCAAATTTCGTGCAGGGCTGGAGAAAGAAAAGCAAGGAATAGATGCGGAGCCAGTGCAACGTCTTGCAGCGCAGTATACAAGCAACTTGATAGACGAGGGCAACCAAGCTAGCGCTCTGGAGTGGGAGAAGCTATATCGGCAGAAATGTATTTTGCAACAACAAAAAGTTCAGCGGACTTTCTTCGAGGTGTCTGCCACTGTCGACCCCATCTTTTCGTTTGAAGAGAAAACTGCCTGATTCTCTGAGCACGAATTACGATATTATTTTATCAGGGCTGTCTATTTGGATGCGTTTCAAGGCTGTGATGAACCTGGGAACGTGTCGTGAGTGAGGATCACGTGATTAAGAAAGCAATAATCTAATCAAGATCTGTATGAGTCGTGCAGGCGTCGGAGGGAGCGCTATTATTGGCCAATGGAGGGAGGTTCACAAAACGGGGCCTAATACGATAAACACCGTACAATCTATTTAGCTGAAGAAGTTCGTAAATGGGAGGTTCTCCTTTAGGGCTTTGTGTTTATTCTCATGCGTGTGTAAATTCATATACGATGATCACGAATTACTGTTTATTGGTTAATATTTTGCATTTTATCTCTGTTTTGTTGTCTTCTATGATGTTGTCAATAACAAAAAACACCTTTGTATAATCATAACCAGAAAGTAGTGCGCATTCTGCTTTATTTCGGCCACTTTTGGTCCTCTATGCTTTTTTTTTTTCATTTATTAGCGCTTCAATAAAACAGTTACATTAACTCGGCGTATATGTGAGCAGCTCGATACATTAAGTTTCGATTTTTCTTTATTAATTGTACTTCTGACGCTGAACAACACTATGATAGACCAAGAACACACACGGCGATAATAAAGATCTCGTCTCTTTGCGCCTAGCCCAGCAAAACGTTGCAGCACGAGTGGAGCAAAGATTTCACAAACCCAGCAGAATTTGTAGAGTGAACGAAACACAAATGTTTAGGCTTCGTTTTTATGAGGTTTAACGTCCAAAAGTGGCTCAGGCTATGAGAGACACTTAGTGGCGGCATTTCTACTACCTGAGGGTCTGTAACGTGCACTGCTATCGCGCAGAACACGGGCGTCTTCATGAAAAAGCAACCACCGTGGCCGGGATTCCATTCCGCAATATTGGGCATACAGCAGTCGAGCGCCCTGACTAAAATAATAAATATGCGTCTAAATAGATATCTTTGAAATAATAAACTTTTGTTGAGATGCTCGAGCTGCTGTAAATAGCAGAGCGCATGACAGCAGGTACACCACTGTCTTGAGGCAGCCATGTAGGATTAGGTACTTACGCTGCACGCATTTGATATTACCGTGTATCCAAACCAGGCAGCACCAGATTCCAGCGCCGTATAGAGGAGGATTTGCACAGCCAGGTATACTGCTGATATGGTGGTGGCAATATGCGCTTCCACCTGGATGCACTGACAAAACATCCCAATACATGTGAAACCAATGAGCCAAATCCATTTTTGCTCCTTTTCGGTTCCAGTGCTTTCTCCGCACTAAAACCAATAAAAAAATACAACACGAGCAAATATTTTTTGTCCCATTCCAGTCTTCATTGAAATAAAACCAGATAATTTCCAAAACGAGCTAGAGAAAGCTAGAGAAAGGTTCTGTTTTATTCTTCCTTTATTCTTGACATTTGAGACGATTCTCCCTAATGGCACCTCTTTCAATAAATACGCTTTGTTAACATATTCCGGCTTTCTTTCGCGGTCACTTGGCTATGGATTACCACGGTGATTTTTTTTTTTCGACTTTTGTTGTGCATCTATGCGCAGAAATGTATATTTAAGGCCACATTCTAAGATGTATACTTTAGAAAGGTATGTCGCACGGCGAGTTCGTTTCCACTCATTCTAAGACAGAGAGCACAAGCAGGCACAGGAATTTTGCTGTTTCTCTATACGCCCTACAATTGTACGCGCCTAAAATGCACACAACAAAACGCTCGATCTTACATTGTGTGTCTTAAGCTATGATAATAAATGTTTCCTTTTTTCTGTCCAATACACATAGACTACGCGTTCTAGAGGGGCTTTACTCACTGGAGGTAGAAGACGCCAGCACTCGGTGGAGGGAAACAAAAGATGGACAAGGGCATCAAGGATAAAGATTCCGCAGGAAGTAGGACTAACCTCAACAAGGGAAGAGGACTTTTGCAAATGGCTTACCGACAATATTAAGAACAGAAGCTTTAATTCGCCGGTTCCTTACGGACAGTAATTTACACGGGCTTTTATATTATGCCTTATATGGCAAGCTTGCGTACAAAAAGTAAAAAACAAACAACAGATGCTTGCTCTCCTGATGCGACTTTACGTAGAAGTTTCAAAAGCACCCCAGCGAGCGCCACGTCCTCGATGAACGGGCTTATTACGCTGTTCGGCTATGAGCTGGCAAAGAAGCTTCGTGACTTCGAGTCATGCCTGCGCACGGACTGGAAACCATGCCATGAACAATGTCAACCTCCGGAGCTCCGTCACCGTGGAAAACGGCACAGCGGCTCACACGTGACTTCGGTGGACATCATCATGCGGAACCTCAGAATACTGCTTAATCAGTTTACACAAGTTAGGCATGTTATTAGGTCCCACTTCCTACATGTGGACACGATCTCCTCATCAGCTTCATCACACACTCGAATGTATTCATGCGCCCGGTACTTCTTCGTAGGAACCGGTGCCTCCCAATTATCGAATGAAAACTAGACAGGAAGTTTGGCAAATTACAGCAAGGCGTCGTGTGCACGGCTGAAAAGTCCTTGCGCCATGGACTCGCACGGACGACAGTGAAGTACGGTCTGACAAAATACGCATATCTGAAGAGCAGTGATCAAAATATCGTGAAGTCGGCTAAGCGAACAAGGGTACCAGCATTCTCTTCCTTTGCACAGTTCTCGATTTATTGCCAATGCTGACATGAATATCACATAGGGCATGTATCCTTTTTAAAGCCTCATGTAATTTCAACTGAAAGGTTGCCAGATATGAACATCCCTTCATTCAGCATTGAAAAAACATGCTTTCGGGAATAAGAAAACATGAAAGAGCGCATATGATGGATTTGAAGAATATCTCTGAATCGGTTTCATTATATGCCCTGATACCAATGCAAATCATTTGTCACACCTGTTCGAGGAGTTTAACTTTGAAGCTCTTGGTGCTTTTGGTGGCGGCTGTACGTACAAGCATAAGGCGCTATTATGATGTGGCGGCTTCTTTTCCTCTAGGATAACTTCAGTGCAGCAAGCGGAAGATAACCTCGTTTTTGAGCTCCATTTCAGTCATAGATAACCAAGACGACTTTCGCTGGCTCAGTAAGAGATGCAAATCTAATAGGAGAGGGGCCCCGTCTCCTTGTCCGCAGAAGGGAAGCTTGATTAGAAAGCGACGCTACCATTAAAGATGCATATTTCACCGAGACACGCGGGCAGAGACACAGCCGTGGGACTGCACAATTGAGGGATGGTTCAAGACCACTGTCCTGAAGGTGAAAGTGCAAACCTCTCTTAGCGCATAAATCACACTCGGTACTTCCCGAGGGGATAAAATAAGGCAGCCGTATTTTCTACTTCTTTATTTCCCTTCTTCGTGTTCAACAAATAACACGATGTTGAGGGAAAGCTGTCGACGGTAATATTTTTTTTTCGTGCAGATGAACTTCGTGTCAATGACATGCGTCATGAACAACTTAACAACTGGCGTTCCTCTTTCGAACAGTTTCTTGTCTGAAAAACATGGTGTCATGGGAAATCCAAGGTACTTATAAAGTGAATACCGTATTACGAATAATGTATTCGTCAGGAGCGCACACGTGAGGCGGAACGCAATAATGTCCACAGCCTTCAAAACTCAGCTGCTGATATATGGATCATCATAATTCCACCGCTAAACAGATCACTTCATGGGTCCATGATGCGAATGGCGTTTATGAAATACAGTGTAGTATTAAGATCCTTTCTTTCATTCGTTTTAGAAGATAAATAGAACCTTTACCAAAAAAAGTGTATTATCTATTATATGTATCCATTACATATATGTCATGTGATAATATAGTTCTCAATAGAGGAAAACGAAGCCCCGGTTTCTCCACTCTATAATGAACTAGAACAATGATCTATTAACTCATTGTATCAGCGTTGTCAGCCGCGTATTGTCATTCCCTGAAAACTGCAGCAACGGAAGTGCTGGGTGGCGTCACTAAAAAATAAAACACAACAAAAAGGAAATCAATAATGCTATAAGTTTTTTCGACTATACATTGAAGGGCATAAACTAAAATGCACACGCAATAATATAGTTTGCTGGATTAAAATTGCTTGCAGTATTTTTTTATTCATGCCAGTTGCGTCCGTCGCGTCATCTTTAGTGCGTTGAATCAAAACGAATAAGACCGCACATAAAGGCCGCACTACCCATCGCTTCCGTGGCGCAATGGATTGATACCACGTACCTGATTTCTGTGACATGTTTTAGATTCCTGTAGGTACATTTTTGTATTTTTTCCCAGCATTCACATAAATTACGACCATATTTCCTGGGGTATATTCTCTTTAGGTTGCATAATACCATTTTTTTTTTTTGTTCTGAACAGCAGCAAAACCAGCCGCGAACGCAGCCACGATGTGGCGGTGTGACAACGGTTACACTTTACAATTACCTTCGTCGTAATCAATTCCTGTCTTCAGTGAGTGTATGTTACCTTTAGGTTGCCTTCGGAGATAGCTCTCAGCAACAATTGCCTTTTACGTTTTAGCATGCTTTAAAGTATTTTTTACGGATTTACGTCGCGGCGATTTTTCAAGTTAACTTATTCAACGTCGCAAAGATGTCGCGACAGACGCCCCCAATGTATTACGCTCTTTACAGTAAGTAATATTAATCCATAAAACTATTTATTTATTATTTCATTTCAGTTTTCGTACTGCGCTTCATGCTCGAACAAACCGCAAGGTTAAGTTTTATTTTTTAGTGACGCACCTGGCACTTATAACGTTGCTGCAGTTTTCGAGGAACGGCAATACGCTTCTCAGCGCTCACATCAGCGCATAGTACTACGTCATTTACTTAACCGTTCAGTGCTATTCGACATAATGGCCGAATGGGTTCTAAACACGCGGCATGCGGGTCTCCGCTCTATCGAGAATATTCGCTTTGTTATGAACACTGGCAATAGAGGTTTTTCTCGCTTGGGTTGCGCATGTATCGCGAGCTCAAAAGAGAGAACGAAAAAGAAGAAGTGAGCTTTGGCCAGCACAGATGATGTTAGCATCGCACTACCAACTGTGAGTGTTATTCCGAATCTAATCTTGTTAAATCTCAAATACAGGCGGCTAGATATCCTGCTATGGTAGCTTTAGTAGAGTTCTGTTCGCACTCGCAAAGCACGATGACCTCAGTGTACACTCTGTACATCCACGGCAGAGGAAGGATCCACGGTTCGCGTAGAAAAAGCACCATCTTACTCGTTCATACATATGTTTGCATTGTGAGTTATAAGTAAACCAAGACGCGTATGCGTTCTTTTGAAGAATGAACATCCGAAGACTGCACTGTTAGTCATCACTGATGTGTTGCTCTTACTACCGGGCAATTGCTCGAGACGTCACATGGGATTGACGGAGGTGCAGGAATCATAACTTAACCGTCTGTGTTGCAATTACCAAAACGCACTGTATTCTGCGTACACAGACGTTGTGATTTCGAATATATCGGTTTATTTGATTTTTGGAGTTTAACGTTCCGAAGCAACTCGGGCTATAAGGGACTGCGTAGTGGAGGGCTCCAGAAATTTCGGCCACCTGTGTTCCTTAACGTGCACTGGCATCGCCCAGCATATGGCCGCCTTGCTTTTCGCCTCCATCGAACTATAAATATATTGGCTATATATAAGAAGAACGGTGCACATCAATATACAGCCGACATTCTTTCTACTCGGCTTCTGGGATTCAAGTATTCTTACCCAGCATTGCAGTCGCCCTTCAAAATCCATTGCTTAATTTCTCTCCCCTGACAGAAAACCAGTGTTGATGCCATGTGAATATTATGCACTGCTTTTCTTTATGGTAAAAGGAAACAGAATGTTTGTATTAAACTTTGCTTCGAAATTTCTGGCTGCGTTACTTGCGTCATATGTCTCACAACCAAACGAAACCACACTTCGTTCCCTCGGCTCTATTGCAGCTTTCCAGCATTGTACTCAGCTCGTTATACCATAAATGGGACCGAGGATAGCATCCTTACTATCATAATAAGATTTCAAGTTCCATTTTTGCTACTTTAAGGTTCCGCCTAGGACAATTTCAGTATGCGTACACAACTATGTGATATATTCGGCTTAGCGCTTTGTTGCATGCGTTGATGCCATGCAGTTCAAAAGCAAATTACGTTACTATTCTTCCTTCTTTTTAATCGAGCCCTTCCTTGCTTTAGCTCATATTACTTTCGTCAGCTATCACCAAAGATACCTATTTAAAATATACCTAGTAAAATACCTATTTCACGCCACAAAAGACGTTTATTTTCGGCGCCCGACTCGGACACGAGTAACGACGCATAAAAACATCAAATATTGATTCGGGCAACACTCGTTGCGCTATCTCCAGTATTCCACGGAGCCCAAGTAGAACTTTTTTAAATGAATCGGTTAGCAGCAGTTTTTTTCTTTTTGGCATCACGTTGTTTAGTAATTGTTTGTGAGACAATTATTTTTTGTTCTTATTCCTTTTTTGGTGTGCACGCATAGAGAAAGATGCGTGCATTCTGTCTGCATTTCGCTCTACTCTGGTATTACCGGCATAAGGAGGGTTATAGCAAGTGTTCTTGTGTGTGTTCCTACTGGTACAACAAGGGTTTCTGTTTTTCTGAACACACTGCCCTCAATGCCTCCTCTGATCCCATTTCTGTATAAATTTTGGGACTCTTTTGACAGTAAAAAATTTTTTTTCAGCGGTGTAATTATTTCTACTGTAAGCATCAACTTAGAATATTCCTCATGCTATTTTAGCTTCCTTTTTTAAAATTAGATAATTGTTCATGGTTACTTTGCGACGTAAAGTACCATCAGGTGAAGCGTAAATATTTGGCTCAGGAGAAGCTCTGCTAACCGCATCGTCGGGCCGTTTCTGGCTTCTTTGGTGGGAGATGACAACCAAAACAGGGCTGTTCTCATCCCATTTTTCCAATCTGAATGCAGTGAAATGGTTGCGAACATAGCTCAGGAGCACCTGTTCATATTTCAGCGGACGTTCATATGAGTGTGTATTTGATAAAAAGTGGAGAAAGCAGCGGTTAATTTAGCAACTCCTGCGCTTCTTCTCCGACCACTTCTTATCAAATTTTTCCTCAGTACTTGATATTAAGCGATGAAGTTAAAGTTTCCGCTCTCTTGAAAATCTGATGTCGGTGTTGTTGGCTTGTGACTGAAAAGACAGGGCACGACACCACCAGGTGGTAGTTAGCAGGTGACATAGCGGGCTGTTAGCTGTCACATGACCACTTGACAAGGCCTAGTCGTCTGGCGCTGCCAACTCTGGCTTCACCTTTGAGAAGGGAGGATGAGATCGGGATCAAACACTCCAGGACTGTTTGATCCCGAGTTAGACTAGCTGCCTGTGACTCGCGGCCTCGCAGACTCGTTTGTGCGGATTGGTTAAAGCAAGGTGTACATCTTTGTGCGCTGGTCTTTAAATAATCTGGTGGCTCTATGCTAATGAGTATGTGTGGGACAATAGAGGCACAAAATACAAGATTAGCGATTACGCAGGTGGCAAAAATTTCGAGTTGGTGTTTATTTCTTTCTTGTTACAAGAAAGGGGAAGCCAGGGCAAAAGGCGACAAGCCTGACTGGACCTTGGCTCCCAAAACAGACAACAGCACACACCTCTAGTGTATATAAAATATAAAACAAAAACATTATTCAACACTTACATACGCTATATAAATGGTATCAATACATGCAGTATTCATTATATATTCAAATCAACAGACCACGCACTCAATAACATAAATTTTATAGCAAAAACTATTTACACAAAAAATACCGCATAAGAGGAAACTACAGTGACTACCATCCATGAAAGTATAGGAGATATTCAATTAAATATTGTTTTACGTTGTTTTTAAATACCCTAGGTGCCAATGAAAATTACACATTTGGTGTTGTGTTGTTGATAAAGGATGGCACCTGAAAAGGTAATTTCTGTTTTCCATAGTTGGTTTGAGTAATAGGTATAAGTCTTTTTCGTGTTCGCATATCATACGTTACTGTAGATCTATCAGGTAGAGTAGTATACAGCCTAATATGGTGAATGTACTGCAGAAGACTAAAGTAGTAAATCTGATTAGCGGCTAAAATGGCATATTTCTTAAACAAGGGTTCTGTACGCACGTCGCGCGGTATACCGTAATAACCTTCAATAGCTCGAAGGGTTTTTTTTTCTTTTTTTTGGAAACAAGCAACTTATTAATATTTGTAGAAGTTGTGATTCCCCATATGAGAATACAGTATGAATGAATATACAATCACCCGAATCTTTAACTGATGCGCGCGATGGCCGCAATTTCATTGCTGCTGCACCTCAGAGAGGATAAAAAATTACACGATTGCACTTCGCTTAATTTAAGAGCCTAATTATGAAAGCATGTCCTCGTTTCTCTGTACTGGTCACAGCTTCGTTTCTTCTTTTAGGTTTGTCGTCAGAACATATTACGACGTTCTTATTGGGGAAACTATATTAACGCCAAACCTATTGCGACGTCTAACTCGTACTACTCTCATAATTTCGCAGAATCGAATACATCTCGCTGAGTCAAGATTTTCACCGTGAGCTTAGAGATGATTTCGCCTTATAATTTGTCGAGAGTTCGAGTTTAAGCAGGGGCTTGGTGATCCCTTGCTTATACTTGCAGGTTTGGCAGCTTAGCTCCTATGTAACACTCAAAATTACAACAAAAAAATGCGACCATCTCACGCACGCCATTTAGGTTTGGGCAGCTTTAGCGCCAAGGAGAATTCGCAAACGGAGCCGGCACACGAGAGCCATTAACGTCGTCCCGTCACACCCTTGCAGGCGTTGCTTAAGTGCCCCAAATGTTCCTTGCGTGGAACGTTCACGCCCAGTGCTAATAACTAACGGTCATGTTTAATCAAGCCTATTTTTATTACTGCTAAATACTCGCTACACCCTTCCTTAACCTGTATTTCCACATACATGACTCTGATATGCTCGTTATATAGAAATGGGTCGCACACCGTCAAGAGTTTTCTCATGTCCCAGCATATAGCAGCAAGGAACAAACAGTGGATGATGAAACAGGAACCATTTCGGTGCGCAATGACGTCTCAGGCCTTGGATGCAGGAATTAAGCTCGAGTCTGTGGTCACCAGTGGCCTCTGGCGAAAGAAGGGACGAATGAGATGTACCGGATCAAGATAAGAGTAAAGACGCACCCACTCAACACACGCGTCACGACTATCCTGCTAGGAGTCACTGCCTTCTTCGCTAGCGCCATCGTGGGCTTCAAGTTGTACCGGATTGCATTTCCCCACGGCGACTTCAGAGAGAAAGAGCTGGCCGGGTGGTAAGAAATATTGCTCTATTAACATCGCAAGCGATACGTTTTGCATATCCCAACATCCCGATTTATGCTTGCCTCGCCAACCGTACTGGAATGGCAATAATCCAGTTATCGGCAGGCAGCGTACCGCGCTCGCTGTACAATCGTGAAAGCCCTCATGAGTGAGTGACACAAATATCAATTGAAGAATGAATATCAATAACCCAACAGCGACAAACATAATCAGGTTCAGTAAATTCGTAACTCCTGCTGCATACATGCTTCTCGTACGACACCGATCAAACCATGATCCACAAATATTTACGAACGCTGATTTGAAATTAGGTTGTTTTTTGTTTCCAGTCATCAAAACCTGCGCGAGAGAAATAGCATATCACTCTCGCGCAATGGGATAGCTTTCATCCTGGTCAAGAGCGACTAAACCCAGTTTTCTTAATAGGGTGACATTACTGATCATCGCTCCCTACTGTCATGCCTCCCTGTGGCACGGACAGAGGCATATTATTTTATAATTTTTGGGTAGCCTCACCATAGTATATGTCATGCCTCCCTAAAGATAGAGGAGCCATATGGCTGCGAAAGAATGCTGAGCAGCTTTCACGAAACCCTCGCAGTTGAAAAATTCGTCCAGGACCGGGGTTCAAACCCATGACCATCAAGACTGGCGAATCGTAATCCCCTGCTTTCCATCGGCTACAAAATTAGGTCCACATACTTTCTTTTTGTTTTTTAAAAATCGCATGTGGCCTAGCGCCCTTCAGATTCAAGGATTTTCCTTGGAGCTAAAATGGATAGAGCAGCAATTCGTAAAAGTTTTCCTATCGCCCTAAGAAGCAATGCACGAAAACGGTTTGTGCCATCAGTTAGGCCGCAATGTCACGCGGAAAAAAGTATAGCTGAACTCCGAATGGTCAATTCGTTGTGTAAATGTTTTAGGCGCTGTTTTTGTTTGGAATACATTTTCAATATATATATATATATATGAAGAAAAGAAGCAACGAACACCCTCATTTCTCCTCTGCATATATATAATTGACCATTCACCATCCTGCAAGTTCCTATTGCGAACATAACGGAATATTAGACAAAAACATAAAACATTCTATGGATTGGCAGACGCTCATTTATCGGCTGATTTTATCATTGGCATTGAGGTAGTTTTTCGTTAGGAGTAGCCATTTTCCTAATTGCGCTAATGTAACCTCTATTCAACTGAACAGAACAAGGTTACAAACACACGTATTGTGTCTCACTGGCTTGAAATTATAAAACAGTATTTATTTTAGGCTGAAGGCAATAAAGCTAAAATGCTACAAATAATGCAATGTAAGAATTACGACAATCCAAATATGTCATTAAACGTAATGCTACCAGCCTCTTTCCGTATCCATTGTAGATGCCCAACTACGTTGCAATGCTTGATTATGTTAATATATTATTCACGATATCATAATATCTAAATTAAAGGCCTGAATAAGCATTCCTCAATGAAGACATCTTAGAAGAGGAAAAGGATGCGTCGCTAATAAAACAATCTTGGGCGTTAGCACCCGTTGCACTGCTGCAGCAACGGTCAAATCAGCATTGGCCTGAGGTGCGAGACACGGTAGGCATCTGCTTAAAGGAAACGCGGTCAGTACTGCACCTTAGAGCCCCCAGCGCTGGCTCAGGAAACCAAGAGATGGGCAATAAGCTGCCGGCATCAGTCAATTTCATGAACTGATAAGCATAACACAGAGGGCACACCATGGCGACAGAAGCAAAACAGAACTGTGTTTGTACTCATCGAATGTAAACTTTTCTCGAGGAAAATTCATTTTAATAAGTTCAGCAACTTTTGTTCTACTGTAAGCCTGTGAACAGTTAAAGGTATTCGCGTTTTACCGTCAAAATCTAGTGGTTCACGGCTTAGCGGCCATGAAGCCTTCTCATCGCCGCAAAGTAGGCTGGTGACTGCGTAGCGAGGCAAGACTGCAACAACCCCTGCAACCACGCACAGGTTCGAGCCGGACGCCTTTATTCCCGACATGCTCCCGCATGACCTTGAGCCTGACATGTACAAGCTTTCGATCAACGCCACCAGCGTGTCCTTCACGGGGAATGTCACCATCAAGCTTATCTGCCGCAGGAACACCACCTACCTCCTGCTGCACGCTGCCCCGAGCCTGGCCATCACAGCAGTCAATGTCCAGGTACTGGCTCCTATACCCCCTCCCCCCCCGCCCCCCCCGTTCAGTTAAAAATAACTATTCACAAAGCAGCACGATCATTACAATTGCGCACTCTCCTTGGTAGCTATCTGTGAGCAGTTGAAGTGGTATTACGCCTTGATGTCCTGAAACATATTAGTACGTAAGGATTTGAAAAGCTGATATCCATGACTGACAATTCATTCAGTGCGCAAACTACATGCACTGTTTTCCGCAATGGCATGTCACGTTACCTTTCGTCTACAATATTATATTGCGCACAGTTCCTAGAGATACGAACGCGATTGTGGGTGGCAAGAAATCATACGGGTAGATTAGATGAAGATAGTAGCCGGCTTCCTCGGTTGATTTCAGACACGTGGCACAGACATTTGTGTTGCAGTTGATGTATATGGATGGATGATGGTGATGCGTCCACAGTTCAGTTTAGTTCAGTCGTGTCCGACTCTTCGTGACCCTATAGGACCATGTCACGCCACGCTTTCCGGTCTCTCACTATCTTCCTAACATCACGTAACTTCATCTGCAGCGCCTCGAGGATGCCATCTAACCATCGCGTTCGCTGCTACCCCTTCTCCGGCGACCCTCAACCTTTCCCAACATCAAATCTTTCTCCAGCGACTCCTCTCTTCTCATCAGATAACCAAAGTAGCTGAGCTTTAACTTTAGAATTTGACCCTCCAATGAGCATGTCAGACGTATATTAATCGTTGTGGTCGTCGTGTCTGCGTTGAGATAATTTGGTCACAGAATAAAACTCCGGTGAAACTTAACAAACTGATTTAATGGCTACATACGAAAGAAACTTTACACAAATTCAAACTGACGACCGTTTCGTTCGGCGTCTTGCAAGCCACTGTCTTTTGACGACGGTTGGCCGTATTCCTCTCTCCAGGCCTTCCCTTCTTTCCTTTTTCTTTAGGGGGGCCCCACGCTTACGTGGGCCCTTGGAGCCTGGCAGTCGCGACACTCGTTCGGCGGTGTCGATAACAGAGGAATCCTCCTCGCGTCCCCGGTGCTGGTCCGCAGCCCCCTCGTAAGCTCGAATTTCAGGGCAGGCGGGCGTCCGCGTCTTGTTAGGCCCATCGCTGTGTCCGCTAGGTTTCCAAGAACCTCTTCTGCTGACATGTGGTGCAGGCCCGCCGAGTTTCGTGAATCCGCCTTTTGCGCGAGGATGTGGCGCCATCATGCGGGAGCGGGCGGGAAACACATTGAGCGGCAGTGTAGCAGACGACGCGAAAGCGCACCATACGAAATGGCCACGCCAACGCTGGTAGAAAGCGAAAGCTTCCCCCCTTTTTTGGCCTCGGAGCGGAAAGTAGTGACAGTGATTGCAGCATATCATGTTCACGCAGTATGGGGGAAGGTAGAGCGTTTTCACAATCCACTCATAACGCACGTACGCATATACTATCTTCGTATTGTAAGAGCGTGTAGCGCGGGCCGTGTTCGACGTGACAGAATGAGACGCTCTCAGCGTGCAGGTTTTCGGCAGACAGGAGAGCATGGGGGCAGAGAGAGAGAGAGAGGGATCTCAAAGGGCAAAGCAGCCAGGGGTTTGTTGATGCTGCAGAGCTAGTTGGAATCGTCTCCTGTGACTTTGAGCGGCGCATATGCGCGGGGTGTCTTGAGTTACCGAGCACAATGCGGTCACCGCGGCGCCGGCATGGTGCAATGGGCGTCGCTTCCTCCTCGCGTCATCTACAACCGTGCAGCTATAGGATTTCATCCACGAAGATCGGCAGAGAGTCACATATACACACCCCGTGAAAAGGGCATTGTCCCGGCCGGGATGCACACCTGCAGGAAACGCGCTGCATTTTTCTGGCAATGGATGATTCAGAGCTGTAGCCGGTTTCTGGCCTCAGGAGTCAGAACGGATGTGGTCGCAGTGGTGAAAAGGTTCTCGGTGCGCAGAGAATGGTCATTCTGTTGTGAAAGGATCTCCAACGTTCATTTCTGCCTCCGCCGCGATTTCTGCGGAATCAACAACTTGGTGACACATGTGAATCTCCTACATATCGGATGCGCATCTCGGTCAGGAACCAACCCTGTTCTACGTCCAGAGCGATCCACTCTGCAAGTGAACGAGCATGAACCCTCCAGGAGACTCATTTATTGTGCCGGGCGGTTTCCTTGCCGTTGCAAACGGTTGGAAGAAGACGACGATTATCAAGCTCCCTAACGAAGTGCATCTGATTGCGTACATTAAAGGAACAAAGTCCGGATGCTTTAGCGTGCACGAAGGCGAGCCTTTAATTAAAAAAAAATATACTGTGCGTCGTGCAAGTGTCAAGTGCGTCATATTCTCCGAGCGGAAAAAACACAGATACTGCAGGTATGTATGCATCTAAGCGAAATAGGCATGATGAAAAGTACCTACTGGAGTTTTCACCCAGGCTGTAGCGCACCAGTGATAGCTGCAATGACGATTTCTTCGGTGCGTGATCGCTTCAGTTGCACCGGGGCCTGAAGGCGATGTATTTTGTCCCTTCTTATCTTTATGTGCGAAAGGGCTAGGTAGCTTAGATATCACAGGCGGCTGTGTGCGCTAGGCCGTAATATTTAGCATGTTTTATCGTGACTGCCACCTCACTAACAAGAAAAAAAAAAAAATACGGCGTTTTAATGCACTGCCGTTCGCGAGCCTCATGACCAGCTCAACCACTCGGCTCGCTAACGGCGGTGCATCACAACAAACAACCTTTTTTTCTTCTTTTTAGTCAGGCGGCAGTCGCGATAAAACATGCTAAATATTACGGTCTAGCGCACACAGCCACCTGTGATATCTGCGCTACCCGGCCCCTTCGCACATAAATAAAACAAACGACAAAATACATCGCCATCAGACGCGCCGAACAAATGCTCATTGCGGCTATCACTGGTGGGTTACAGGCTTGGTGCAAACTCCGGTAGATACTTTTCATCATGCACATTTCCTTTAGATGCATACATACCTGTAACGAAGTGTTTTTCGCACAGTCGAGAGCACGCAGTCGGCTGCCAAGGTCGCCCATTCACGTCTTGACGCTTGGTTGCCCTAATCCAAGCTTCACGCCGTTGCAGGTCGCGGCTCGCCGAAGGAAACCTAACAAAACGCGTCTTGCATCCCGGCACGTCTCGAGAGTGGCAGCCGTAAGCGGCACAGGTGGTTGGCATCGTTTTACCGAGGCTGTGAACGTACCGCGCCTCCAGCCCCCGTGCGTTGGCTATGAGTGCGGCGACGAGAAGCGCCGTCGACGCCTCTCAATGTGCTTCCATCAGTCGCCGCTGGGGCTTCGCGCATGCACAGAAAACTCGCGCAAAAGGCGGATTATGGCCCCGGCTGTGTCCTCGGCGCCACCAGTGGATCGGGACGCTTTGCGGGGCGACGAGCCGTTGGTCGACTGGCCGGCAGTGGCAAGGAGCAGCCGTGCCATTTCCGAAAAGGCACTGCGGTGGTGGTGGTGGTGACAAACGTTTATTGAATCAAAAAGGGGTAGATGTATGCATCGGCCGGATCTATGAACATCCAGCCCTTACAGATACTGGGTGGGGTCCCTAGTACGGGACCCCAGTGGCGTCGGCCGCTGCCCGGGCGCGCTCGACCAAGGCCTTTTGGGCCTGCAGGTCATAGCAGCCGAGCAGGGTCGCCTCCCAGTCCTCCCGAGTGGGGTTGGGGTGAGGAGGAATAGCTGGGTTGGATGGGCAAGCCCACACCATGTGGTAGATGTCCGAAGACTTCTCCGCACAGTGCGGACAACTGCCCGTGAAGGAGGGATTAAAATGTTTTAGTGCTGCCGGGCACAGCAGAGTGTTGGTATAAAGACGGAGTAGAAGCCGCTCCTCCGTCTTAGATAGACCTTTACATGGGCGAGGGTAAAGGCTATGACAAGATTGATAATAAAGAACAATGTCTTTAAAAGAATACGCGGGTTCGAATTCGAAATCCTGATCTAGGGGGTCGAGATGGGAAGCCCGGAAAGAGAGCGCGCGGGCGGCGGCGTCGGCTGCCTCATTCCCCTCGAGACCCATATGAGCAGGAGCCCATACTATTTTCCGGTAAGCGGGGTCCCCGGTGTAGGTGCAATTTTGAAGTAGTCGGTAGGCTAGGTATGGCGCCCAGCCTTGCTCGACGTTCCGACAGGCCCCTCGCGAGTCGGAGATAATTGTTTTAGAATCAGTGTGGGTAGCTGCCAGCGCAATGGCGACCTCCTCCGCGTGGGTTATGTCATGGGCGCGAAATGTAAGCCCGTTAACCGTTTTACACTGGTGGACCACTGCGGCCGTGTACCATCCCCCATGGTGGGGGCCGGAGGCGTCCACGTAGTAAATGCCGGGTTTCGACCCATAATGGCGGCCCAGGGCTTCCGCCCGCGCCAGGCGCCGGCCATTGTGGTCTTCACGTGTCATGTTTTTAGGAAGAGGGCGTACGTGGAGGGCGTATCTCCACTCGAAAGGGAGGCGTACACGATCTTCCATAAGGGTGGTATGTTGGATGTGTAGCCGGGCAAGGAGGCGGCGACCCGACAGTGTCTTAGAAAGACGTGTGTATTGGTTGGTTAAGTGAGCCTCTCGGATTTCCCGGAACGTATTCACCATGCCCAGGCCCAGTAGACGCTGGTTGGAGGTGTTCACGGGGAGATCGAGGGCTCTCTTAAAAATTTTGTGCAGGACGACTTCGAGTGCATCCTCGTCTTGTTTCCGAAGGTGGAGGTAAGGAGTCGAATACAAGATTCGACTGGTCACGAATGCATGCGCCAGCCGCAAGGCGTCTTTGCACCGCAACCCCCCACGTTTGTTATAAACCCGGCGGACCATGCGGCCCACCTGGTCCCCCACCTTACGGAGTTTCGCCAAGGTAGTGTCCGACCGTCTATGTTGATGAATAAAGAGCCCCAGTACCCGGACTTCTGTGCGTTCAGGAATTGATCCTGTCTCTAAAAAGAGCTCAATTTTGGCCGTACACTTTGGTGAGGGGCGTATGTGTACAAATTCAGATTTTTGAGGGGCCGCGTACACACATACACACACACACGCGCGCGCGCACACAAACACACACACCCGCGAGTGGCCGCTCGGCCGGCGATCAGGGGGACGAAACCGCCGTCTCCTGACACGCCCTTCGGTTGTGGCCTTTCTCCGTTCTTTGTCCCCGACACATTCCCCCCCGAAATGACGAAGTCATTTGTCGGTACAGCCTTTCGTTGTTCGATGACCACTTGTGCAACTCCATCGAGGCAGTGTGAAAGATCGCGTTGGCTTCGTTGTAGAGCTTCACAGCCTCCTCTTCGTCATCTGCACCCGTTAGCAGGTCGTACATATAAAGGCTTTGTTGCAGCGGGCTCTGTGTGTGGGGAAACTCTCCCTCGCAAGCCTTCAGGTGGTGCTTAACGTTAGCAGAGAGCAGAAACGATCTTTCGGTGGTTCCCGACGGTAATATATACTTGATGCGCCACGTCTCAATGGAAGGCAACGAAGTACCGGACTGAGGGGTCCCTTGAAAACAAAAAAATCGCACAGCGTCTCTGTCTTGCTCTCGCATTCCAATTTGCAGAGAGTCATTGACTCCGTCCGCGACAAACTCAACTCGATATTTGCGGAAATCAAGCAAAAGCCCGTCGTAGTCTGCCGTTTAGTTCGGTCCGGTTTCCAGGTTGTCATCAAGACGTTTTGCATTGTTGGCATTGGAAGAAGCGTCAAATACAACTCTCAGTTTTCTGGAATCGTGGATGACAGCTTTATGAGGCATGTGACAAACACAGAGGTTACGGTTGGCCTCGTCTTCTACTCGTTCTGTCATGTCCAGAATTCCGTATTGCCTGATAGCCGTCTCGTGCTCTTCGATAAGATCAGGAGCCCTTCTGAATCGGTTCGCCAGCTGATTGAAGCGCTTCGGTGCAATTTCTCGGTTATCCTCGATCAAAATCTCAGATTTCCGAGACAACGCAGCCTCACATCGGTTGCCGGCTCGCTGGATGTTGTCCTCGAATTCCAAAACTTGACACGTTTTGTCGTTTTCCCCTATCTCA